>AWWV01007567.1:0-34042 GCA_001974805.1 Corchorus capsularis
AATTGGAAAGGGGAGAACCGCCGGGTCGCAACTGGGACACGTGGCGGGTTATTAGAGGAGGCTTATATATGTGAAATAAAAATAAAAATACTATCCTATAGAATTTATATAGATAGATGAAATAAAACACGGGCATTTGTTTTCTTGTTTTAAAAGAAAAAAAAGACTTGGCGGGACTTCTTGAGCTTGGAACACCCTTCCAGTCACCTTCTTTTGCAATTGCCTATATACACAAGGAATAAGATCTCTTTTTCGTTCTTTTTTGTTTACTTGAAACAAAGGAGAAGTCTCTTCCGCACTCTCAATTGCTTTCTCTACTGAGGAAAAAGAGAAGAATTAAGATTTCTCCAAGAAAACAGAGTAAGCTTTCTTCTTGCCTCTACTGAGTTCTCCATCTAAAAATGCAAGAAATAGATTTAATGCATCTATCTGTTGTTATATAGTTTGTTGATGTGGAATGAATCCCACATTGCTAAGAAAATACAAAGGCCATTGATTTATATAGGCTTAAGTGCTATAAAGGTTATCTTTGGATAACTAGTGGGCTAGTGGATAATTTGGGCCATTTGGGCTTGGTTTGTCTACTAATGGGCCTAGGTCAATAGACTAATTTTATTGGTCTATAATGAGGGCACTTGGGGCATCTTGGGCTTTGATGACTTAAAAAAAAATTATAAGTCTTAATTTTTTATTTTCCTTAAGTAAAATTCGGTATACCTATTTAAATAGGTATAAACTACCAAAAACTGTCTTTTATCTGATAGATACCTTTTTATTAGGAGACAGTTACCAAAGGTTATGTCTTTTCACGTTTTATAAATAGGAACGTGATTTTTCCCTGATATCAATAAATTCTTCTACTTCTTTCTTGGATGTTCTTAAGTGGCTTAGTTGTATACCAAATACAACTTGTTTGATTTCTCAAGCAATATTGTATTTGAGAAAGCGTGGCGCCTCTAAGTCTTGTTTTCTCTATTATTTCAGAAAATTTCTAACATCTGTTTCGTTCATTTATTCAGCAGCTTCCTGTAATCGTTTAAATTAAGGAAATCGTTAGAATCAAATAGATGTAATTGCAGAATAAATGAATCTCAATTCCTTGATTTTCTTGAGCAATGTTTATCCTTGAATTTCTTGAATTGAGCAATCGTTAGAATCAAACAGATGTAATCGCAGAATAAATGAATCTCAATTCCTTGAATTTCTTGAGCAATGTTTAATCCTTGAATTTCTTGAATTGAGCAATCGTTAGAATCAAACATATGTAATTGCAGAATAAATGAATCTCAATTCCTTAAATTTCTTCAGCAAGGTTTAATCCTTGAATTTCTTGAATTGAATCGAGCAATCGTTAGAATCAAATAGATGTAATTGTAGAATAAATGAATCTCAATTCCCTGGATTTCTTGAGCAATGTTTAATCTTCTTGAATTGAGCAATGTTTTCGGTTGTTGTTGGTCATTGAATCTCTTGAGCAATGTTTAATCCTTGAATTTATAGAATTAAGCATTTCTGTTGTTGTTGGTTCCATATAGTTGATGTCAAGTGGTGAAAGTGATACCAGTGAATTGAAATCAAGAAACCGATCAGGGAAGTAGAAGGTTTGAGAACTTCTTCCGAGAGCTAGTTTCAACAATGGCGGCAAAATGCCATTTGAGAGACAGAGAATTTAGGGAAAACAGAGGAATTTTATTAATTGTCAAAATGATAGTTTGTTACAGACGCAAGAGTGTCCTTTTATAATCCAAGGCACTCAATTGCTTAACAGAATTAAAACAAGTAAAAACTGCTTCCTACAAAGACGCAATACTGGTTTCACACTTTTGGCACCAATTCTTCTATTTGGATTTCTTCAATTGTTGCTTGCTTGACGCGTGTCCTGATCTTCATGTGATTCTCACGTGCTACATTTTTACTGCGTATCAGAAGAGGGAAAGCATTGGCCGTGAAGCCAATGACAAGGCAAAACGCAGGATTTCTAAGGACGCCGATGAGGGAGAGGGAGCTTCTGGTTCTGAACCTAAGATTAGGCTGAGATTAGGTGGGAAAAGAACCAAACAGAACTGGAGCAATTTGAAGATGATACACCTGATGGACTGTAGAATGATGATGTTGTGTCAATGCCCCAAGAAAAGGATGGTCCTGAGTTCATGTCGAATGACACTTCTGGTTCTGGACCTCAAGAACAACTCAAAATACCTAAGATTAGGCTGAGAATTGGGCGGGAAAAGAAGCAAACAGAACTGGAGCAATTTCAAGATGATGCGCCTGATGGACAGCAGAACGATGATGTTGTGTCAGTGCCCCAAGAAAAAGATGGTCCTAAGTTCATGTCGAATGACATCTCATTTTCTTTTGCTTATGATGCTCTGTCTGGGGATGATGAGCTGTTTGGGTTTGGGGATGAAACTAAAGATTTTGATTTGGGCAATTTATTGGAAGCCCCGGACGAAGATGATGATGCATTAGAGGAGGCTCTTGTGAAGGGTGGTGAAGCGCTGTGTACAATCATCGAAGCCTATCCTAGTATACTTGGCAAGATGAATTTCAAACACCCCAAGTTAATAGCAGCTACTGTTGAGATAATGGTTGAATTCTTTGAGAAGGTGCGAGATAAGAGTGTCAACTCCAAGGAGGACATGGAGTTGCTAGAGAAGGGTTTTAAGGATCTCAAGTTTTTAAAGATCCTTCCTTCCGGCATGGACACCTTGATGGATGAAGCAAGGACGGATTGGGTTCAGAAACGAAAACAGCAGATAACATTCGAGACTGAGCAGCTGAAGTCGAGGATGAATATGCTAGCGGAGGAATACAAGGATATCGATGATAGGAAAACTAGATAAAGAGTCAACTTCCTATATCATTTAGCTTTAGCTTTATCATTTAGCCTCAGGCCGCTTTTAGGATGTTCTTATAAGGGAGCATATCACCTGCAATTGAGCATACTACAATCCTGCAATTGCAGGATGTGGCTCCTTATTATGAAGCCACGCTACCCCTCTTAACAATAACATCATTAACCATCAACGTTTTTGTTTTTGGTTTTTTCCCTTTCACGTGGGTCCTGGTCACGTTTCTTTCTTTCAATTTTTCTCTTTCTACTTGTGTTTATTTATTTAAATCTAATTGTAATCGTATTTATTACAAAAATTAAAAATAAATCTATTAAAAACATTTTTTTCAAACAGATCTTTGTTCATAAAATTCTAGAAATGAACATAATCAAAACCCTTATTTTTTTTTTATTTCAAAACGTGTCCTTATAATATTTTTTATATAATTTGGGGCTAAACTTAAATGATTTAGGATTAGATTAAAATTCTAAAATCTTATAAATAATTATTTTAAATTCAAGACATACTTTTAAAATATAATTTGGAGCTAATCTAAGTGATTTGGGACTCAATAAAAATTCTTAAATAGAATTTGAAAATAATATTTTAAATTCAAGATATTTTATATAATTTGGGGCTAAATCTAAGTGATTTGAGACTCAACTAAAATTCTAAAACCCTGAAAATAAATATTTTAAATTCAAAACATACCCTTAAAATATTTTTAGTATAATTCGGAGCTAAACCTAAGTGATTTGGAGTAAACTTACTTGATTGGGGCTAAACTTTTGTAAATGAACAACTTTTACATAAAAAATTACTAATAATCCTATATTTTTCACTTCTAAATTTCAAGTACCAACATAAAAGAGAAATTCTAAAGAAAATTGGATTAAAATAAAGATTAAAAAAAAACTGATCAAGTGAAAAGGAAAAAAAAACAAGAAAAATAAATAAAGAAAAGGAAAAAGCTGGCACGTAAATTTACAAAGCTAACCGACTTTACGAGAAAAAGGGATAAATGCGCAATTTAGGTTCTAAGGTTTGCCGCAAATTATAATTCAGGTTCTAATGTTATTTCTTGTGTCAATTTAGGATATAACGTTATCGGGTTGTGTCAATTCAGAATAAAATTAGACAGAACAGTTAGTTGAAATTACACGCGCTAATAACTCGCGTAGAATTGCCCACGTGAAATTTATTGGCCATGTGGCATAGTAAAAATAAATAAAAGATAATTTTATTTGAAAAAGAAATATTGAAAAAACTTAAACCCAAAATTTATTTTAATTATTCCCAAATCCCTAATCCGTTCATCTCCCAACCCTTTTCTTTCTTCCTCTACCTTTCATCTTCCTGCTCGCATCCTCTGTTCATCCCACCCCAAAAAAATTCCATCAAACATAACCTCCATCTCACCTTCTGCTCTGCCTTCCGCTTTTGTTTCCGAATGGTGGAAAATCGTTTTCGATCAGACCAGGAGCTTTGTCCCTGCCGAACGGAAACTTCAAGTTGTTCTTGAATTTAGGCTCGAATAAGACATGGGTTTGGAGCCCTGTGTTAAAAGCTTGTTCTGGTTCAAATGCTTTGGACTGAATCTTATTTCTTTCTTCTTGAAAATCAGATTCTTTCCATTGGAATCTTTTTTTCTTTTTTGAGATTCAACAGTATTTTTATATGGTGCTTGAATTTAGGACACGGTTGAGTTCATGGCTTGATATTTGGTGGAAAATCAGAATTTTTACAATGTAGAAAAGGTTGAACTTGAATCTGCGGATGTGCTGATATTTGGCTAATTTGTGACCAAAGGGAAAAAGATAGGGTTTTTTATGGGGAATTTTTATTGCTTGAACTAGGGGAAAAGGTTCTATTCTCAATTCTGATTCTTCTTCTCTGTTCTTCCTCTAATCCCGAAATTTTTCTTATGTTAATCCCGAAATTTTTCTTATGTTACTAGTCAAGCTGTGAAATTTTTAATGGGGAAGATGAGATTTTTAGGGGAAAATTAGGAATTTACTTAAAACATTATTTGAATTGGTGGCGAGAGACTAGCCCAGCTCTGTTCTATGTTTTCTTTTTTATTTGTTGGTCTTCCTCATCTGTCTTGGTCTGCTCTGTTCTACGTTTTGTCTGCTCTGTTCTACTGCTTCTGTTTTGTTTCTGTAAGTAGCATTTAACGGTGCTTCTTTCTTAATAAAAAAAACTCACTCTGCCTTAAAAAAAAGTTGTTTGAATGAATATTTCATATTGTGTTCATGTTGTTTGTTTGTTGACAATAACTGAATTTGGATTCTGGAATGGTTTGATTTTTTAATTATAGGGTTTACGAAAATAATTACAGGACATGGGTTGAAGAGGATTCAACTCAATTTTGTGTGTATTTTGTTGGGATGAATGCTTTGCTAAATGAATTTCACTGCATTATCAATTCTTTGTATTATCACTTATTCTGTTAATCCCAATTCCAATTTTTCCCGAAAGGAGGAGAAGAAAGAACTGGAAAAAAAAAACTAAAAAAAGCAATTTTTTATTTTTAATTTTATTAAATTCTGACAATTCCATGTTGGCATATCCACGTCAATATGTCAGAGCGCATGTAATAGACGCAGGTCAGTTAATTATAATTTTACCTCAATTGACAGTTAATTGTAATTTTACCTCAATTGACACAATCTAATAACGCTATAACCTGAATTGACACAAGAGGTAACGGTAGAATCTGAATTGCGTTAGAAAACCTAAATTGCGCATTTAGCCGAGAAAAAGGGTTAACACAAGTTTAACACAGTAATGCTGCCGTTAGTTCTATATGTGAGCAAAGAGGTAACGTGGCTTCATAATAGGGGAGCCACATCCTGCAATTGCAGGATTGTAGTATGCTCAATTGCAGGTGATATGCTCCCTTCTTATAAGCCCTTGGACTTCCTGAATTGGTGCGCAAGTTTAAGTTTTCAGTCAACAACACGTACATGTTCTTTTAAGCATTTCCACCCAAAACAGAGTCCTTTAAGAATTGCAATTGAAATGTTACAACAGGGAGAAAATGAGAATGTCATCAGCTTGACTCTTTTGTCCAGATTGAATCTTTCTGATTGAAATGGTTTCCTTAAACTAAATAAATAGTCTGAAATATTCAAAACATTATAAAAGGAAGTATGGCTGTATAGATAAACATCCTTAAATCTTACTCATCACCATTATAATTCTAAACCATTAAAAACAAAATTAGAAGCTTGTGAACACCAGAATATCAGAAAAACTGCAATAAAAGCAAGCCAAGCCATGCATCTTAAGTGAGCCTGCAGCGAATCAACAAAGAAGCGAAGAACAGTGGGAGTAGATAAAGAAAGATTTTTTTTATATTTCCAGGGAAGATGGTATACATTTGCTGATTTTGTAAACAAGGATGACAAAGCAGAAAAGCAAACTTATTTGAAACATGCACAAGTATTATAAAGACAAGGAATCAAGAAACTGTAAGTTATGCAATGAAAGTAATGCCTTCTTGTTATCTCGGTGCTTGTTTTGCTGGGAGGCTGTACAAGGACTTCAATTGCCTGCTTATCAACTTGCTTTTACTCATAGCAAGCTGGAGTTCCAAATCATCGGACCACCATTGTTCCAACCCATGCGCCTCAAGAAACTTTTGTTTCCCTTTTGACATCACAAACAGCTTTGCTGCACCTTGCCCATTTGCAGGACCAATGTTCTCCTTGTCAGCATCTTTTTCCTCTGTTTCTTCAGGTTCTGTGTACTGACAACAGATATAATCACTATTATTCACATATAAGTGAGGTGCCCATTTCTTCAATCCTACAGATTTTTTATCCCCAGATATGTTGGCTAACCAATTCCGTAGCCCTAAAAAGTTATCCTTGCTCCCCTCATCACCATTGGCCTGAGGTTCACTGCTCGAAGGAAGCATTGACTTAAGTCTCTTCCATGCAAAACCTGCTTTCTCTCCAATATTTTTTAAGCTCATAGCCAGCGAAATAGAAGGTGGATTAAACAAATGAGCATCCACATATAGTCCTTCTTTAGCCAGTGCTTTCCCCACTTGTAAAGCAAAGCCAGCCCCCAAGGAATGGCCTGCAACACAGACATTGCTGCTTCCATACCTTTCAGCAACTGATTTTAATGCCTCCAATGCTCCTTTAAATCTTACTGAACCCTTCAAGCTTTCCCAAGCTAGAAAGCGAAGGTCATCCTCAATATCCCTTCTCATAGTTGGACCTTTAAGTAATGTTCCTCGAAGTGCTAAAACAGCCCTTGGTGCTCCACTAGGTCTGATGAGCACAAAGTCGGCCAGGGCAGCTGACTTATCCCATTCAAAGACTGCTCCAAATATGGATCCATCCCTTTCATCAATCAAAGTTTGGGTCAACTTGTACTTGAAGGTCATCCACCACTTTGGAGCCAGAGCATTTTCCTCTGTTCTATTCTCTTGTCTGTCCAATTCTACCAAGTAAACTGCTTGTATGAAGCATGCAATTACACTTCGCTTATAGTTTTGATCTTTCCTGTATTTGTAAATGATTTATTAGCATGATCAGCAGAGGTACTCATCAATAAATACTCAATCTACTAAACCGATATAGATGGCGCATGCCTTCAATATAGTAACTTTTCTCTTTCCAATACAAAAATATTTTGAAGTCATGTTCAATTTCCGATAAACTAAATAGCAGAATTTTGAATAACAGAGGCGGTTCTATAAAATTTGAGTGTTTATAAATGAATTACTTCTATTTCAGAAAGATAACACCCCACCCCCAAAAGTCCAAAAAACAAAAACCTGAATACAGAGGCAGAATCCATAAACCAAAAGAAAAGATTTTGATGAAAATTTTACTAAAACGAATTCTATACAAAGCAACAGATGAAGATCAATAGATTGTTCCAAAAGAAAAGATAACGAAAAGGTTGTCATTGCCAGCAAGCAAAAAGGGAAAAAGGAGGTAGTACTCGTTGAAGTTAGATGCATGACCAAAACAGGCCAGCATATAGTAATGCTGCCAATAAAATTCTGAGATGGCTCAAAGCCCCAGATGACTAGCAAGAAACAGCAAATCGTATTCCTAATCAAAAGTCCAAAATAACTGAAAGGAAATAAAGAAATGTATCTTGCTTTCTTCTCCCAAAGGCCAAAGGCCAAAGCCCAATCAGATGAGCAGTAGCGATCATGACTCCATTAGAAGAGATCATATCAAGTAAAAATTCAAGTTTTTTTTAAATCTTTTCACTTCATTACTAGACTTCTTCCGAGAATTTAAGGAACCACTAATTAGAAAAGCACAGCCAAATCTATGTTGAGCAAATGCATAGCTTCATGTGAAAACCTAACTTGCACATTTAAAGCCCAAGGCCTCATTCAAAACACAGCTATGATTTGTCATGGGTCAAACGTAAAATTCAAAGACCATCGGATCCCCTTCAATCCTAATACTGATTAATTAGATCTCAAATTTCAAATAACCCATTTGGTAAGTTTCAGATGTCATTAAAACAATCAAATCCCTGAAACAAAAATGTACATCCAAATCCAAGGCAATGCTTTTGAGATCATTCTTTCCCAATCACTCACATCACAAAAACCCCCAATTACTACCTTCTAAATTCTAATGCAAGGACTAACAGACTTGCTCAAATTTACCATTAAAATCTTCTACTTTAAAACATTGTTCTTCACATACCCTAAGATATTCATGGAATAACACTGACAAAAGCCCATAGATTCAGAGCAAATAAGGAAATGGGTATCTTAAATTAAAACTTGAACTTCCTTTTATCAAAGTAACAACATGATTATTATAATGTAAGAATCCAAAAGGAAAAATCCAAACTTGCAAGCACAACTTCAGAAAAAGGATGAATGGGGGAAACTTTCACTTACCAACTGGAACTGATCACGTCCCACCAATTAGGTTTAGCCACATTTCGAGGTCCAGACACGTGAAATGCATATGGGTGTGCTTCTTCTTCTTCTGCTTCTTTTTCTTTTACTTCTACTACTTCTTCCAGAACCACCATTGCTCCTCCGGCGGCCACCTCTTCCTCCTCCGCCGCCTTCGTTATCTCCTCTGCTCCACGCTTTGCCATCCCAAACAGCAATTAATAAGAAAAAAAAAACAAGAAACCCTCTTTTTAGTTTCCTCTGCTCTTCTTCTTAATCAGAATTCAGAGCTTTCTTTGTTTGCATGCCAGAGAACAAAATACAGAGAAAGCTTTAGCAACAGGGTTTTGCTTTTCTTTCCTTTCCTTTTTGGTTATGTGAAACTTCTACAAGCCCAAGGTATCTTAATGTAAAGGGTTCTTTATTTGTTATTACTATTTTTAAATTTAAAATTAAAATCAAAAGTGGTGTTAATAATTTGAAACGCCTGGATTTGTAGAAGATCTATAACGGTCATATTTCTTTGATGTTGTCGGTTTTGAAGATGGAAGATAAATTGACTATATTGACCTTCCATCATCTTCGACCAGAATGAAAACCATGGAGACTGCGCTTATTTTCCCAAATTGGACACCAAATATGTCTGTGTGTGGGAACATTTAAGGTTATTTTAGACATTCCAATTAAAAAAGCATTTGGGTTTGGATTACAGTTGGGTTGGATAATTAATTTGAGTTAATTAACTGCAAGTTCATAATGATCCGTAACTAGCTAATCTTATCTTATAATCATGGTTTAGATTGATTTTAAGGAAGATAATCAAATTTAAATAAAACAAAATTATTTCCTCAAAAAGAAAATAAAAACAGAATTATGATAGTAAATCAATAAATTTTTTTGGTTAACTTTTTAGGTTATTTAAAATTTAATTTTCATTTATTTAAATTTTAAATCAATAAAATCTAGTAGTAAATCAATAAAGTTTAACCTTTTTTTGCTAAAAAAAGCCATATATTTTTTTGCTCAATTTTAAATAATAGTATGTAAATATAATTTTTACATTTTTAAATATAAAACATAATATATGGTAGTAACCCATATATTTTTTAAATAAATATAATTTTTGGGGGAATTATCTTTAAGTGTAATTGGTAACTTAAAATTACCCGCAAAGTGTAATGGAACATCATTTGTCTAGGCCTAGTATAAGGCTAAATATATTTCTCCTTTGGTGTAATGATTTTTATGTGTGTTGCCTATTTTATTCTTTTTTAAAAATTAAAGAAAAATTATAGAAAATCAATTAAAAAAAAAGAAGAGAGAAATCCTCCATCGTTCCCATGTTCCCTCCAATCCCTTATGGCTGCCTGAGCTGCTGCAGAAACCCAAATTAACCAAATTAAAAATTGTCTCGCAAAACAAGAAGCCCAAATTAACAAGTTTAGCCAAAACCCAAATTTGAAAAGTGAAATTGCAAAACCCAAATGACACCAGCTGAAGAAGATTTTTCTTGTAACTTAATTCATGGTTCCATTTGTTTCATACCTAGAATGCAATGATTTTCTACTGAATAAGATGAATATTGCAATGAGAAATGAAGTTGATTCTCTTTTTTCATAAAAAATGATCTTTTGTGCTGATATCTAGATTCCGGCATTGTTAAATTATATCATCAATTTTGCCCAATTGTATACCGGATCTGCAGAAAAGGAATCACTATATATGTATTGCTTTCTGATAGAAAATTCATAATCATGATATTCTTTTAAAAAAAATCATTATTCTCTGATCGATGGAAAATCTTCCAAGTATTCCATTTCTCTTCCTCTTTTGGTTTACATAACTGGTTTTGAAAATACTTGGAATGAAGATTCACTGATTTTTTCTCTATATATTTGCTTCTCCTTTTCTGTAACTATTTTTTTAAAAAAAAAATTATGTATTATTTTTTCAACAAAGTTTTGTAAGCCCAACAATGGAAAAGGAGAAAGATTTGTTATTTTTTTGGCCAAGAAAGATTTGTTAATCAATGGTAACCATTTATGCAAAGTTATTATAAAGGGTAAGCTAGGTAAAATATATAAAAATCATTATACCAAGGGGGAGATATGTTTGGCCTTACATTAGGCCTAGACAAATGATAGTTCATTACACTTTGCGGGAATTTTAAGTTACCATTGCACCTAACGTAATTCCCCCTAATTTTTTCTACCGCCAAAAAAAAGCCATATTTTTCTTTTTTTCTTTTGTAAGTCTAATCTAATGTACAATGGTATCTGCTAGAACACATTAGGCATCTCTCCCGATTAATTCGTAATCTCAGATTTTAAATAGGAAACATTCTTGGAAAAGTCCTCATAAAACATGTCTTCTTTGTTTATAAGACTTTGATTGGATTCTGAATTTAAAAAACATTGAATTTTCTTTTACTCAGTATTTCTTTCTTAAAAAATCAAATAATAAATTATTTTATTTTTACTGTAATTTTTTAGATATTTTTTACTGTAATAGTATTAATTTATAAAATTGGAATGCTATTAATTTAGCATGGGACTACACTTACTAACAGTAAAATTTAGAGCTGATATATATTAATCAAAATTGTGTTTGAAGAAATTAAAATCATCCTAATTAACCCTAATGCAGGGGGCAAATGAGACTCTAACATATGCTGATGTGGCGTGGGCCGCAGCAAGCATAGAATTGCAACCACGCAATGCTAAGGGCCTCAAATAACAACATGTGGAGGAGCGAAGCCCTCCCCTCACTACCAAAATATATGTAATTTTGCCTTTGTTTGGGCCATGCAACAGAAGTTTGGAAAAATCACAACTGCAACTGGAACAATATAGAATCTCATAAAGGAAAAACCAAAAATGAGAGCTGCTTCAAATCTTTCATAAGTAGTGTTTCTCGAAAAGGAAAAAAAGAACTAGATGAAAGTGTTTCTCGAAAAAACTAGTATCAAATAGAATCGGTCATGGCTTTACATTTCATGGCGAATTTTCTTCAACCGAAACCCTGCTCTAATGTTCCTCCTCCACTCCTTAACCCCAAATACAAGCACCCTTTGAAGCTCTACTCTTCTTCTTCCTGTAAAACATTTGCCCAGTCAGAGGGAAAGGAAGGTGGAGTCAAAGAGGAAGACCCTGCGGCTTCAATCTCTGGTATATATAAGCTATATATAGCATATTTCAGTAGTTTAGTTTGCCTTTTGTGGAGTTGTTTGATTTTTACTTAAGACGGCAATATTCTTATCAAGTATGAACAGTTACTTAGTATGGGATTGAACACCTATGATTTTCTATTATGGGTTAGGATTTGGAACTCCATCCAACTTAGAATATGAGGTTCTTTAATTAATGAATGAATGATTCCATGTAATTTTTGTGCCCCTAGACAGAGGAATGAGGAACCCCCTATAGTAGATGTCACTATTGTAGCTAATTAAGGATGATTGTGGCTTTACAGAGGGAAATAATTAGTGCATAATTGATATTCTGTGATATGGAAATTAGTTTCTTTTCTTTTATATAAGACTGTGGAAATTACAGTCAGTTCTTGACCACTGTTTCAGTAATGTTTTGAAGGATTTCTTGGTTTTTATTCCCCATTTTGTTGCTTTATTGGTGAAAATTCTGGTTGAATTTCCCATCAATTACAACATTAATACTGCCAAATTGATTGCAAAATGATATGCCGTGAGAGTTCTACTAATAATGTAGCATAGCAGCTGGTGCAAGTTATTATTGTAATTTTTCTGTCTGTGGGAAGCCGGGACTAAAACCCAGCTCTTTGAGTAAGTGATTCATGGACCTACCTTTGAGCTTTTCCCTAGTGACTAAATGGCCTAGTTCTTGTTGATATCATTTTGGTAGTCTCAATATCACTCGAGCAATATTCAGTAATTTTCTGTATTTTTCATGATGCTTTCAAGTTTCAACAGATTTAACCTTTTCCACCACAAGTCTTGGAATAAAATGTCTTGATTGATCTCTATGTTATTGTTTTAATAGAATACCTTGATTGATGAAAAGGCTTCTTGTTTTCTGCTTGGATTCCTGTATGTGCCTATGGCACAAGCTCAAATTGCAAAAAGGACTAATCCTTTGTTCACATAATTTCACCAAGTCTAAAACACATTCTGCTTCCTATGTTATGATTATAAGCTGCACATGTTGAAGTTCTAGGATCATCTTGTTTGATTACATGAGATTCTGTTGAAACTTTAACGGTCTACTGAGACGAAACAATGATATGCATTGCTGATTTCCTCCAGACTCCTAACAATTTTCTTACAGGGTCTTTGTCTTCTGCACGCACGCAGTTGGATCTTTTGGAACAGCTAAGCTCTACTAGCTCTGCTGTTGATGGTATGTGAATCTTATCCCTACACACATGCACATGTATTATACATTTAAATTTCTTTCTCAGTAAATGGAATTAGATGAAGAACATTACAATATGCAAAGTTAAGTGAATGTGTGTTTATCTTTTAGGACCAGGATATGAAAGTGATGGTAGCTATGGGAAACTCACAATTCGTGAGCAGCTTGCGCAGTTGGTAGGGGATAGAGATGATGATTTCAGTATTCCATTGGGTAAAAATCTGAAGAAGTTTACTCCAAAGGTCTTAACCATCTCACAGAAGAGAAATATCAGGAGACAAGCCAAGTTAAATGAAGTTTCTGAGAGGAATGATTCAGTTTTCTTTGCAACAGTTGGAGCATTTGTACTTGTTCCACCTTTAGTCATATTAGGGATAGCTATATTGACAGGTTATGTGCAGTTGTTTCCATGATATAATATTCTCAAAGTAAATAGAAATATAATATATATGGGTTATAGTTATACCAATCTGAAGTCTTCTGCAAAGGTTCATTTGCTATTTGAGTTCATTAACTTTCATCAAGTTGTTCAAAAGTAGTCCTTCCACAGAATAATAGCTGCTGAAAGTTCCCGAAATCACGACCTCGGTATTCTTCATTAAGAAGAAAGCATTTGAAGAATAGCATTTGCCACCTTGGCTTAGCTCATTTTATTGAGGAATTGCTGCTGTATAGTCCATAGGCTACAGCAGCCATATTTTTTACTCTTTACATCACTCTTGCATTACCTTGAGAAACACAGAACAGAGATGGATGAAAACAACACTTTAAGAGAAAGAAACAGTTGTTTGCAGATGAAAATGGAGGGAATAGAAGGAAAAAGGAAAAAAGTGAAAAACAGTCTGATATAATTGTGGGAAGAATTAATGTGAGGAACTCTGGTTAATTCCCAAGAATATGTAGCTAATACAGTTCTCACTGGAGTTCATTGCTTGCAGACATTAATTACATAATTTTATGGTACTTCAAATGATTTACCAAATTCTACTATATAATAATTTACTGGTTAATGTAGATTTGAATATTCGGTGTTAGGCGCAGCGTAGCATTAAAAGGGCGGTACCAAGTTCGAATCTCACTTCCGATAACTGAACTATCTGCATGTATCAAATGGCAAAAACAAAATCTGGGATGTCATAACAAATCTTATAAAATAACATATTCCTATTAGTATCAAGTTCTGTAATTTTCTCAGATGTTGCTATTTTACAACAACTAGGATTTAGAATCATCATTTAGGATGAACTAATATAGTTGTGTTCAAGTTGAATTAGAATTTAAAATATGGCCAGATTAAACAGAGTAGGATTAGAATTAACATCCTAAACCACTATAAATAAAAATATGGAAGAACCATTAAACTCACTTGAGCGAATTTCACCTTAAAGCATTATTATATTCCGATTATCAGGTTATAAGATTAGAGTAATAAGTTGCAATCGATCGTTTCGTCTCATAGACTTCGTTTCGTTTCGTTTCGTTTCATAACCTGTGAGCAAGTTTGTTAACAATGGCAGGAGGAGGTGTAGTGTCGAGTTCCGGTGGCGGGGGCCACGACTTCCCTGGCAGTGGCAAGATCACACTGCGAGTTGGTCTTTGCACCATCGTCGCAGCCCTTGGCGGCTTCTTGTTTGGTTATGACCTTGGAATTGCAGGTATTCATAAAAACTTTTCTTATTGAAACCTTAAAACAAAAAGATTCCGGTAAAGATATCTAGATCCTGAAACAACCCCACGGTTTCTAATCGAGCGAATCGAGTTCTTCATTATTGATTATGTTTATGTTTATATTATTATTAATTTATTAATTCCTATTATTTGAATAGGTGGGGTGACATCGATGGATGAGTTTCTGATGACCTTCTTCCCGAAGGTTTATAGCAGGAAGCACCATGCGCACGAGGATAACTATTGCAAATTTAACGACTTCAATCTTCAACTCTTCACTTCCTCCCTTTATCTGGCCGCCATAGTCTCCAGTTTAATTGTGTCCTTCTTTGCGAAGAAACTTGGCCGGAAAGTTTTCATCACTATCGCCTCTGTTTCTTCTTTATCGGCGCAATTCTGAATGCTTCCGCCCAGAACCTGGCTATGTCGATCATTGGAAGGCTGTTTCTGGGTCTTGGTCTCGGCTGTGGTAACCAGACAGTTCCATTGTACATATCAGAAATTGCCTCCTCTAAGTGGAGAGGACTACTCAACATAATTTTCCAGCTTTTAATCACTTTTGGTATCCTGATTTGCCAACATTGTTAACTTTGCCTTTCAAAACGTAAACCATGCTTGGAGGTTTTGTTTGGGTGGCGCTGCTATTCCCGCCTTTATTCTCCTTGTCTGCTCTTTCTTCATCGTGGATACCCCTGCCAGTCTTGTTGAGAGAAACAAGGAAGAATCAGGGAAGAACACCCTGAAGAAGATCAGGGCCGTTGATAATGTTGACGGTGAGTTTGAAGAAATCGTTGGAGCCACCGAAGCCGCCAATCAAATCAAGAACCCTTACATGGAACTCGTTTTCAACCGCCGCAACTGGCCTCCTCTCATCTCTGCCATCCTAATTCACTTCTTCCAACAGTTTACCGGGATCAACGTGATCATGTTTTACGCTCCGGTGCTGTTTGAGACTATGGGATTAGGAGCAAATACTTCATTGTTATCTGCCCTTATCACCGGTGGAGTGAACTGCCTCTCTACGCTTATTTCTAATTTCACTGTGGATAAATATGGCAGAAGAAAGCTACTCATCCTTGGAGGTTTGATCATGTTGGTTGGCCAGGTTATATATGATGAATTTTTAATATAATTTTACTCATAAAAAAAATTATATGAATATTGATCTGTTTTTTCTTGGTCTTTGGTTTTAATTTGCAGTGTGTTGTTGGGGGGATTTTGAAGGTAACTCTGAAATCCACAAACGCAGTATCAGATGGCATTGCCATATTTGTGGTAATAATGATCTGCATCTTCGTATGTGCATTTGCATGGTCATGGGGACCCCCCCTAGGCTGGCTCATTGCCAGTGAAATCTTCCCACTGGAGACTCGAAACGCCGGTTATTTCTCTACCGTCTTCGTCAAC
Source organism: Corchorus capsularis (assembly GCA_001974805.1). Lineage (NCBI taxonomy): Eukaryota > Viridiplantae > Streptophyta > Magnoliopsida > Malvales > Malvaceae > Corchorus > Corchorus capsularis. Next base: position 16,191 of record AWWV01007567.1, read on the forward strand.
ATGCTCTGCACCTTCCTCATTGGCCAATTTTTCCTCACCATGCTCTGCAACTGGCGTTCCTTCACCTTTTTCTTCTTCGCCATATTCCTTGCCCTCATGACTGTCTTCGTCTTCTTCTTGCTCCCTGAAACCAAAGGAATCCCAATTGACGAAATTACAGACACAGCATGGAAGCCTCACTGGTTCTGGAAAAGGTTTTACTCCACAACTGCCAATGGCTTCGAGCAGATGGAAGCTAATAAATCCAAGCCAAAACAAGTTCAGCTTCAACCACTGGAATGCATTTAATTTCTTTCTTTTTATTATTAAGTCCTTATATAGTTTAAGTATAGCTAGTTTTAATTTTATCCACCCTCAAAAAAGAAAAAAAAAAGGTAGGCTAGTTTTAATTTTCCTTAAGTAGGTAGTACTTTATAAATAAGCTGTTATACTTTTTAGGCTTTAATTTTATTCAAACACTTCAAGAATTTTAATGTTTCCTCAATTTCTATTTTGTAATGGTTTGGATTGCATATATAGTTATATAATTTAAATTTAATTATTTCATCAAAGTTTCCCAATATCTCTTCCTATTTTTTATTTTCCGAATTTAAAATTTAAAACCACTGTCTGCTTAAGGTTTTAGCATATTGGATGAGTTTTTATTTTAACCAGATCCTAAGCCTATCTCTTCTTTTGAAAAAAAATCAATCTCCCCATGGCCATGTTTACTCATATTTGTTTTACATGATTGCATGCACCTACTGTATGTTTTATACCATTTTTATGGCTGTATCAGATGGTTCAATTGGCAAATTTTTATGCACAGAAAAGAAGCTTTAGATTCATAATAAAATTGGTTAAAATAACAGCAGTCTTATGTTCTATACCACTTCTCAGTCCTAATTCCATATTTCTGAGGCAACTAATTAAAGACACAAGATAAAGATTTTGATCAATGTGTAAGTAATTTGTAGTAAAACATATTGACTTTGTCTTGCAAACCAGAAACCAAAATTGCCATGAAGTTCTTAGAACAGAACTCGACAGAAACACATGGCTATGTTCATAGCTGCCATTTTACGCGGGGGGCCATTGTCCAATATCTCGTCAACACAAACTTAACTAGGGATAAGGTACAAAAAACATCCTTAAGTAAGCCAACAAATGTAAATTTCTGTGTACAAGGCTTATTATGGTATACTGGTATATAGACCAATTCTTCTAAAGAAGCAAATCCAAACGAAGAATGGAAAGAATTACTCAATTGTTACCTATTCTTCCATCCTCAATTAAGGATGGAAGAGTAAATAACATGTTTTTTCAACATTGTTCAGTAGTTGAATCCATTTGCTTCCCCCTGGGTGAAATTTCTTGTTCTGAAGAAGGTCTTACTGGTTCATGACCTAAAATGACTCCTTGCTTCTGTATATACAACCATTTGTCTTGAAACAGGTAAATGAGAACAGTGAAACATATCTGTGCTGTAAAAAGTATGGTCCAAAGGTTTATGCTCCTTGATGTCTTCTCATGAAATGCTGCCAATCCAGTGTAAATGTTGATTACACCTAAAATAGACACTGCAGTTCCTAGTAACCAGTGTGCAAAAAACCATACACTTCTTCCCTTGGATCCCCTGTATAGAAAGTATTATTGTGTCGATCAATATATGCTAGAATATCCAAAAACTCCAAATTATAAGAATGCTGATAAAAACAGAATTAGTGTGACAATATTGCAGAATGCATGTGCATGAATGTTGCAGTAATCAAGGAGACAGAGGGTATAATGGCTTATACCTCCATGGACGTAAAATCCCGGTCAAGGCTTGCAACCAAATGATGCCATATAAAGCTACTCCTAGTCTTTGATGATGATTGTTGAAGGCGTTATTAAAATTTTTTATGGACATGACTGCACCAGCTGTTGCAAGAAGTACAGATAGTGTCTGTTGAACAAAACTAACAGCTCAGTACATGAAAGATACTTAACAATCATGTTGGTTGTAAATATCAGAAATGATTATGCTGATATAGATGAACTATTAAATTAATGTGTCGTCACTTAATTCTCAAGATATCTTATCCTTGTACTGTATATTTCTGACCTGTAATTAGATTAATATATAGCAACAGTTACATAATAATCATTAGAACAGCATTAGACTGAAAATCCATGAATTGACAACCGGCTTTTGTTTATAAAAATAGTTGGCCTTTTCTTGCCTCTGAAGCATTCATTCAAATTTAGCTTTGTCTTAATTAGTTACCAAGAAACTGTGGGCTATACCGGGAAACATCTATCACTTTACTTTCTTTTTTCATTATTATTAAAGATAAAGGGTCAAGGGTGGGGGTCAACCTTTGTTTAAAAAAAAACCCAAAGCATTGATGCTATCATTTTCCAACTCTGTAGAGATACCATTAATCAAGTTGAAAGAAACCGAAATTATAACCTATGTATAAAGGCGGTGGTATAGCTAAGTAGTTAATTAGGATTAATCGTTGGGAAAGATGCATTGATGTAACAGTAAAGCAAAGTAAAGATGATCAACTTGCCTGTGAAACTGCATGAACATAGAAAAGAATCTTAAGTCTCCTTCCACATTCTTCTCTATGAGTCATTCTGATAGCAAGAATCCCAACCGGCATCAGGAACCCCATTGATGCCCACAGGAGGAATCCATGTAGTGTGATCTCAAACATCAGTTTATGACTCACCTGTACCATTAAAAGCATTGAATTATATTGATAATTTATACATGTAATCATAAGGAAATTACTAATTAAGTTAAGAACATACCTTATGAATGCTGTCTTTGTTGTTTGCATTTTTGCCAATGGATTCCACATGCTCTTGAGATGAGCTGACAAATGGTAGAACAAGTATGGTAAGACCTATACAAACGGTGAAAGAAACCAGTTTCCCAGCCAGAACTTGCATTGTTCTTCCACTAACAAAAGATGAAGAAATTAACAAATTGCAGCAGCTCAAAAGCTCTGAATTCTCACTTTGGTGAAGAACAGAAGAAGAGAACTATAACACCAAAAGGAAAAAGAAGATCAAGAGCACTAAGGTAAAAAAAAAAAAAAGAGTGTGTTCAAATGTTGTTATGATGAAATGACAGGCTCAGCTGCAACAGTTCCTCCAAAAACCGGCAGGTACTCAATGAAGAAGGCTCCCTTTTTTTCTCAGAGAATATTATCAAACACTTTCCTTTCCTTGCTACAAACATAAGCACCCACTTTAAATTATGTCTTGTTCTAAACGAATAAGATTATCTTTTGTATTTATAAATACCCAAAAAGCTGATGTTTAGCTTTCATAACATTCTTTTTTAGTATATAAAGACATATGCCAGAGTGGGATCTTTTTAAATACAACAATTGGTCTCTGTATATTGCATGGAGGAAATAGAATTAGTCCAAAAGAAAGTGGGAAAATGGGAATAGATTGCAACTTCAAGCCATGTGGGGTTCAACTTCTGATTAGCTTTTTGGGTTGTATCAGAAGGTGGAATTTCAGAGCAAAAGGGAAGGTCAGAATTCAGTAGAGAAGATTGAAGAAATTCAAGAAAAAAAGATGTATAATTTAAAGTGGATAAATGGCAGACTACACTATCCTCTGCTTCCCACTACTCAGAAATGCACCATAATTTATACCAAAATATAACTGTTACACCAACCCCAAGCAAATATATACACAATCTGATACATATAGAAAGTTGATATTAACCATTCTGTCAATTCTGGTTGGTTAGAAAAGCAAAGAAATTTTCAAACAAACTGTTAGAAAGATTACAATATTTTGCATAATGAAATGAGGAAAAATGGGTGTTACTTTCCATGGATAGTTGCAAAATTCAAAAAGCAAAAAGTGGTAAGGAATGGAACATTATTAAAAAAAAAACATGTTACAAGACAAAGTGGACCGAGACAACTTAGCTTAAACAACCTTTTGGTTGTGGGAAATCTTTGGGGTAACTGTGGAAAAGCTGCATATGAAGATTGTGGTCCTGCTGCTCCTTTCATTTCCATCAAATACTACACTCAATTCCTCTTAGGCCCCCGTGATTATTATTTGGACCTATGCTTTGTTAATCTACTTATAACGGTTTCACTGCTGATCTAATTAATCTTCTCTCTGTCTGTTTTCTATTACTTATTCTTAGCTTTAATCTTGGGAAGATAATAATGAAGATTCTCATAATTATTGATTAATAATCTGTAATTTTTGAGTAAATGGAGATTTTTATTCTAAATATATAAGAGCTAATTCGATCTTTGTTAAAGACCGAAAGTCAAAAATCTTCCTTTAATGAGTCCGTAAATTCTCAAAGGGGATAGGATCGAGTTTGTCCTACTTTAGAGATAGGCTTTCCATGCTTCTAAACATTATTTTTAAATGTTAATTGAGATTGGTTGAGTTGATATGACTTCGTATCTCTGCTTATAAGGTTTGGGATTACTGTCGTGTCAGCTCCCCTCATCTAAACTTAAAAAAAAAAAACATTATTTTTTGACGACTAAGAAGATTGAAAAAGAACCTTTGCTCTATATATAATCACTAATCAGTACCTTGAAAAGATAAGAGGGGAATGGGCTAATGGCGTATTAATGCTAAACGAAATGAGAAATGAGAAAAAAAAATGTAAATGAGTATACGATTCAATGGTAATGACGTAATGTATATTATCCAAGATATGAGTCGAATCTCCTTCCCAAAAAAAAATCGAAAAAAGGCACAATAAATAATCAAAGCCGACGTACCAAAAAATTTATAAAGAAAACGTTCTAAACGCTACCTAAAGTTGATTGTTGTTGTCAAAACTCACACCATTTGAGCATTTTTCACAAAAAGGAAGATTCCATAGACAATTTATTACTTGCCATTGACATAGACACGTCGACCATCGGCACTAACTATCCCTTATGTCCGTTTTCCATTTCCAATTTCAGGATCAAGACAATGCACAGAAGAGAAAGGAGCCTACCTAATTGGCCATACGTTGCGCCATGCCAAAATGCTGGTGCTCAAACCTCTTCTTGGCTCTTGCTAGTATAGTAGGGACGGTAGTCCACAATTATTGACGATATCCAATCTGTCTACAATCGTTTATAGCATATATGAAGAACAATGAGATTACACTTTCCAATTCGGGAATTGATGTATAAAACACCCAATAATTGCTGTATTATTCATAATCTTTGGTATTGTGTCTACAATATACAAACAGTTGCACACTTTGTCTTACATAATAATAATAACTAGATAATTAAACTTTTTTCTTTAAATTAGTGATCTATCTTGTGTACGCAGCTACCTCCGTTAGTAAACTTGCTCTCCAAAATTAGGTGTGCAACACATGTCGGATTCGGATTAATCAGAACTATAGGATGGGGATGGGGTACCAAAAAAATACCATTGCCCTCATCTAAGTGAGATTAGGATTTAATTATTCCACGGGTGAAAAGAAACAAAACAGTTTCATTTGCTTTTAGTAGTAATCTACATATATATTGTGTACATACACTCATCTACAACAAATTATACCCTACGGCCGGTGAACATGGTGAGTATAAGTATAATGTTTACCTTTTTTTGGTACATGTATAATATTTACTTTTTTCGTGAGTATAAGTATAATATTTACCTTCGCTATTTTGTTCAAATTCTAGACCTATTTATCGACTATGCCAATCACCTCTAGTTTCGGACAGAAATTACTAGGCTCGGGGCCAACCCCAAGGTGTCCACCGGTTCTATTTGACTTACAATTCGATCGTGACACTCCATCTAAGCAATAATTCATGGAACAAATAAGATAGTAAAACATTTACTAATTAACGTGAATTATAATGACTTCATGACTAGAAAAAAAAAGAAGAATTATTATCAAGTTATTATTAGAAAAATAACCTCTATCAGTTGATTAATAATGGTAAGATTGACTTGTTGTGATTGTAACTTTACCCTAATTGAAATTGATTACCAGTGGTTGCATGGCTTGATTGAGGGGAGATCAATTAATTTCAACCTCATTTTGATTAACCAATGGGTCACACATGAGCCAATGAAAACCATTTTCCAATCTTTGGCTGGCATATCACATGTGGCATAATGATCATGAACTTTGAAAGAAAAAAAAAATCATCATAATTTAGTTCAAATGGATATATATGAGATCAATTGTTGGTTAGAAAAAAGCTAACACTTGAATTAAATCCTAAATTAGGAGAATATCTCATATTTTCATTCATACAATGATTTCTGAACCTTTTGCTTTGACAAATTGCATGTCCTTGAAGCATAATCAAGTGCATATATGGTTTAGGGGGTTTTCTTTGATTAGAACTCTCTAACTACTTCCGTTTTTTCTAATAAGGAATAATAATATGTGTTTGATTTGATTTGATCGATGAATCATCATGGTTTATGATCAGTATTTATAGAAAATTAATACTATGACGACAAATAATTCAAATGAAAAAGTTCTATGTTGAGTAAAATATGTTAAAATATTTCTGAAATTATATGATATATATTAAATTATATTAAGATGGCTTAAATTAGATTAGGTTTGTCTTACTAAAAGAAAATTCATGACCAAAACCGAATTGATTTATTGAATAATTTTTATCCAGATTATGAACCCGAAATGACACGAATTTTCAGAATTGGAATTGACCCTAAGACATTGCTATCTCCATCAAAATCTTCTTCATTCTTTACTTATTTCACCAGAAAATAAAAAGTTCATAACCAAGATCTAAAATTTCTTGTGGGACTTAAGATTTTCCATTGCCTCTGCCAAACACCCACTGATATATACTACTAATTAGAGTTTTTTTTTTTGGGTGAATTAATTAGAGTTGCTTATTTGGAAAAATTGTTTGTTATAGTGGGGCTTTTAAGCCCAAGAAGCGGAAACCAAAGGTTTAGGTTTTATCGGGCAGAAGATTTGGGCTTCTAATAAAAAACCCAATTTACTGCCAAAGAAATCGAAAAACCCAATTCAGTTTCGTTTGGACTTTGGATGGGCCTTTTCGGCTTTTTATTTTCGTCTTTTTCACTATGGAATTTTCTCAACTCAAAGTGATTAAGGCATTTTATTATTATTATTTTTATTTTTCGCTCTAAATGCAATTATCCAAAATTCAAAGCCAAAATATAATTTTATTTTTTAATTTTCGATTTTCTCTTTTGCAGTCTCTAAAACTCTGTAGCACTTGAACTGCTCATGCCTCATCTCACATCATGTCTTCTTCTCTCTTTCCAATAATTCTTCGAACATTCTCTTTCAATTCCCAAATTTCCACCTCGTAATCGTAATTCTTCTCCAATTTCAATTCATCAAGAGAGAAAAAGCAAAAGAAAAAGAATTCCCCGTAGAAGATGGCCAACGTTTCCGTGGCTGCAGAATGGCAGCTCCTCTACAACCGTTACTACCGGAAACCCGAGCTGTATCCAATGAGATGGAAAAACATGGACTTATCCCGCAACAAAGTCGCCTGCGCTCCCTTCGGCGGTCCAATCGCCGTGATCCGTGATGATTCCAAGATCGTCCAACTCTATTCCGAATCGGCCCTCCGTAAGCTCCGCATCTTCACTTCCTCCGGTGTCCTCATCGCTGACACTGTGTGGAAACACCCCGGCGGACGCCTGATCGGCATGTCGTGGACCGAAGATCAAACCCTAGTCTGTATCGTCCAGGACGGCACCGTTTACCGCTACAACATACACGCTGAGCTGATCGAACCGAATGTCTCGCTCGGAAAAGAGTGTTTCGAGCAAAACGTGGTTGAATGCATTTTTTGGGGCAATGGAGTCGTTTGCTTGACGGAAGGAGGATTGTTGTTTTGCATCCCGGATTTCAAGGTGATGCGTCCCTGCAAGCTGGCGGAGACGGGGGCGGAGGATTTGCCCAATTGTATGGCGGTTATCGAGCCACAGTATACAGTTTCCGGGAATGTGGAGGTGTTGGTTGGGCTTGCGGATGGAATTTTGATTGTGGATGAAGATGGAGTGCAGACGGTACAAGGAGAAGCGGTTCAAGGACCGGTTCAGAAAATGGTTGTTTCTTGGGATGGGAAATATTTGGCTATTTTTACTCATGATGGGCGAATTTTAGTAACTGATATTAATTTTAATGGAGTTTTGTTGGAGTATAACTGTGAGGTTAGTTGGTAACTTTCCCTTTTTCATCATTGATTCTTATGATTACTGTGTATGGCTGTATGTAATGCATGTTTATATACTTTTCACTTGTAAAAATGAACTTGCTCAAATGCGTTGTGCTAGAAATTTATATATTGGATTTGTAGAACTGATGAAAGTGGAAATGTTCAAGATGGTTATATTATCATTGCATATACCTTGAATAGCCTTGATGGAAATGTTATTGAAGATAGTGGAGTTCTATACAGGCACCTGAATACTATTTAATTTTACTTTGGTTAGGTACAAGTTGTTGCTGGTTTTGCCTATTTTTTTTAGAAGTAAAGAGAGAATACAGTAGACAAAATTTTTTGAAGAATTTACAAAATGATGAGTACTATTGATTTGAGCAAATAATACTTGTTTTTATTTTTACATAGAACAACTTTATTAGAATTTGATGTTACATTTTAGTCATTTGTTCATTTCTAAATAGTTCCTTGCTTTTTGTTACTATTTGTTTTTCCTTTATTTTTAGAAGATAAATAAGCAAATACTGAAAAATAAGAACAAAGGCAATAGCTACATGGAGCTTTAAAAGTTCATATTTTGATTTGTATAAAATGATGACCATATAAATATTTGATGACTTTATAGTTGTTCTGTGAGACTTCAATAGCCTTGTTGAAAATGTTGTGAATTCATTATAAACAATAGTGTTATCTGAATGCTATTGATTACTTCGTTCAATTATAATTTCTCTATTCGATAGTGTTTGATAATGTGTTTTATCGTTTACTTTTGCATATACAGTCAGCTCTTCCTCCAGAGCAGCTAGCTTGGTGTGGATTGGATAGCATACTTCTTTATTGGGATGATACACCATTATTGATGGTGGGCCCTCATGGAGATCCAGTGCATTACTTTTATGATGAGCCGCTGGTATTGATCCCTGAGTGTGATGGAGTGAGGATTTTATCAAACACAAGTATGGAATTTCTGCAGAGGGTTCCAGATTCAACTGTGTCTATATTCAAAATTGGAAGCACATCTCCTGCTGCGTTGCTATATGATGCTTTGGATCATTTTGACAGGAGAAGTGCCAAGGTAACCGATGCTTTCTTTTACGGAAAGAATAGTGATTTTAATTTTTAAGTTTGTTTTTACTGGTAAGGTTAGTTGCATTGCTGGTTAGCTGATGGTTGAGTTATGATGCTTGTTAATTTGATGGTCTTAAGTGCATAATCATTGTTGATATGTGAGTGCTATTTTTAGATTTTGTATCCTTACTATCCTAATAGTCGTCTTAATATTTTTCCCTTTTCATTCTTCTCTGAAATAACCACAATATTGGGAAGAAAAGATAAAGTAATGCTAGTTTTGGATTTCATATCCTTACTATCCTAATAGTCATGTTAGTATTTTTCCATCTTCATTTGCCTCTGAAATAACCACAATACTGGGAAGAAAATATAAAGAAATGAATGTGAATATATGTGGAGGAAGCATGATTCCTTTTCTCGTTGTGGGTTTGATTTCCTAAAGATATTTTGCTTACTTATTTCTTACCAGGCCGATGAAAATTTGAGATTGATACGGTCATCTTTGCCTGAGGCTGTTGAAGCCTGCATTGATGCTGCTGGTCATGAATTTGATGTTTTACGTCAAAAAACTCTATTAAGAGCTGCAAGCTATGGACAGGCCTTTTGCAGGTCAGTTGCAATTCGTGTTAGAGTGACAGTTGATCAATTGATGCTAAAGACGCTGCTTGTTTTGAAATGAAAACGTCATGGAATTTATTTTCTTTGCTTGTCTTTTGTCACCAAACTAGGTAGTTGTCTCCTTTTTTATAATCTAATCTCTAGGTGTTAGTTTGGTGAATTACATTGTATGTTGGATTCAGTGCCTTTAAATGTAATGCCTTATGCTGTTTTCAAGTGATTGGATATGTAATTTTAGGAATCTAGCTTTCTCTGCAAGGTGTAACTACTAAAACTGAAAGGGGGAGGGGAGATTCAAATAAGATGGATCTGCAAAGTGATGTTGGTTACGTAACATTTGTGGTTGTAATGAATTTTGATCAAGTGCATCAAACTGATTACAACTACTCAGTTTATCCATCTAAATATCATATACAGACATAAATTTGACTTTTTTTTGGCGATGAAAAGGGACGTTTATTAGCTAAATAGAGTTGTTTACAGTCCTGAACAAAAACAAATTTGAATGTAATACTTTTGATTCTTCAACCAAATATATGAAGATTCAAAATTATATGCCTGCCTTATACTGGATTTTTCTTGTGGAATTAGCTGTTATCTTCAAGTGTGAGGATTCTTTTTCTTCTGATTATGCTCTTGATAATGATACCCAGTTGGCTTTGGCAGCAATTTTCAACGTGATCGTTTTCAAGAGATGTGTAAAACTTTGCGGGTCTTAAATGCTGTGCGTGATCCTGAGATTGGCATCCCTCTCAGTATCAAGCAATATAAGGTTTAAAATGCTTAATGATTTGCCATTTCAATTTTGATACTGAAATTAATTTTTTTTCCTTGCCCTGACTGATCAATGTACTTATCTCAGTTGCTTACCCCATCTGTGCTGATTGCTCGTTTGATTAATGCTCATCGTCACCTTCTTGCACTGCGGATATCAGAGTATGTTGGAATGAACCAAGTAGGTTGCTTTTTTTTTTTTTAATATGTTGGTGTTATTTTAGGCCGTTTTCCTGTATTAAATTTCCACAACTTGCCATGTCTTATTCACAAAAGTAAAATAAACCTTAACATGACACCATATTTTTGCCCTCAAGGTTGAGAGGCATCCACTTATCTTGACACCATGTTTGATGGGAACTCTGTTGCTCCTTAATAAAAATTTACTAAGTGGTGTTGTACCAATAGGACACCATGTGAGAGATTTATGGACTAAGATCAAAGTCAGTTTCTGCCTCGTATAACTGAACCAATTCTTTTTCTTTTCTTTTTTTTTTTGGCATCATTTTACCTGCTTTAAATATGGGGTAAATATTCAAATTCGGACTAAAAGTTTGGGGAAATGCTCAATTTGGGCCTAATTCTTTAGATTGAATCTAATTAGGCCTAAAAGTTCAGGTCATCAACCAAATTAGGCCTTTTTTCGACGGGACCCGCGCATTTAATGCATGCGCCAAACTTCCCCGAACTTGAGAGCCCAAATTGAGCACTTCCCCAAACTTTTAGTCCTAATTGGATATTTACCCTTAAATATGTGATCCAATTGGTATCCTAGAAGTGACAATTTGTTTATATTTGGGTGTCCAAGTCTTGTGTTGTTATCTCCTTGTGTTTGGATTGCAAGATGTTCTTATGATCCTTTATCAATTATTATCTTTTTCACAACTTGATTGGAATTCTGCAATTTATTAGGTTAGTAAAAAAATATTAAATCAAATAGGTAATAATTTATTTTCTACTGAATGGCTTATGTAGGAGGTGGTGATAATGCATTGGGCATGCTCGAAGATAACAGCTTCATTAGCAATTACAGATGACACTCTGCTAGAGATTCTACTTGATAAGGTAGCCCAGACTTTAAGTTTATATGTGCATTTTATTTTATGTAAGTACGTTATCTGAATTTATGTGCCTTTTGAGTTTCAGTTAAAATTATGTAGAGGCATATCATATGCAGCAGTTGCTGCTCATGCAGATAAGAATGCTCGGCGAAAGTTAGCTGCTATGCTTGTGGAGCATGAACCACGCTCCTCTAAACAGGTTAAATCCCTTTTTCTTATGCTATATGTTTGAATTCATTTGTGAGGTCATTCTTGGAATCTTACTATTTTGTGTGTGTATTGATCACGATCTTTTCACCTCAGGTTCCACTTTTGTTAAGCATAGGAGAGGAAGATACAGCTTTAATGAAGGCGACTGAGAGTGGTGACACTGACCTTGTTTATCTTGTTCTCTTCCATATCTGGCAAAAGGTATTGCTATGAATGAACAAGAAATTCCATATACTTTTGTTATATATATTGCATAGACCATAAAATTGTGTAGGCTGTTGGCAACTGGTAAGGTGGGCCTAATTGATAAGATTTAACCTTTCTTGGTTTGATTTTCTTCATTGAATCTCTTCTTCATTACTTGTCATGTTGGGGATACTAGACATGGAAGTGTCATTGAAATTCTTGAATTGCCATTTTACTGTTCATGCAGAGGCCACCTTTGGAATTCTTTCGAACAATTCAGGCCAGACCTATTCCACGTGATTTGTTTATATCTTATGCACGGTACGTACCTAATTAAGGAATATTATTACTATTATCCTTAAATATTCAAGTTTTAGTATTTGAGATGCACTTCACTTTGCAAATATTGTCCAAACTAAAAGTCATTAAGGCTTCCTTTAAACATGATCCAGGTAGACATGATATTTTAATGTCTGTATGGGGGAAGACCTTAGACAAGGCCAAGTCATGGTGCTCTGCTTATATGATTGTGATACTTTATTAGCAAGTGATTTTGACTAAAAAATTATAAATGATAAATGTATACTATTTTAGGAGGTATGCTATTTACCTTGATTTAGACTTTTGCCTTTAAAATAGGTGCTTGGATTGCTATTGGAAATGTTAGCTGTTTCTGTTCTATTCATTGCTTTTGGTATTGAGTAGAAAATTACAAATTATTGTGTGTCTGCATATATACATATTATATACTGTGTGTGTCAATATAGGAAGTATGCCTTGTACCTTGATTTAGACTTTTGCCTCTATAATAAGTGTTTGCATTCTCAGTGTTGAGCTGTTTCTGGTCATTTATATGGTAAATGGTCAAAATGAAGCTCTTTTCATCAGGGATTTTGCATTTTCAATTTTTTATGTGTCGATGTTTACGTGTTGATTATCCATGATATTGTGGGTTTCAGGTGCTATAAGCATGAGTTTTTGAAAGATTTCTTCCTATCTAATGGACAACTACAAGTAAGTTTCAGCTGTTGGGTGCTGTTGTTGCTCTAATGATCAAATCATTTGTAGGATTCTTATTGATGATATTGATGTTATTAACATTATGTTTATGTCTATTCTTGCTGTTCTGATTCCTCTTAAAAAAGATTCAACTTGCAAAATGGAAAATTATGGTTTGTTTAATGATATCTGATATCATAAAGGGTATTCCGCTAAGGAATCATTGAATCTCACAGTAGCTTGAGTTTCTGATATGATACCCTTGAGCATGTTAAATGGTTCAGACTCTTGTAGATTATTTGTATCAGTTTTATCTGTCTTCTGAAGTCTGATAACCTTTCTTGTACCATTGGTGGACTGTCGCTAGAAAGCCCAGGAGAAGATTTTGGAACTTTTAAAAAAGGCAGGACCATAGAAACCTAAGTGACTGTTCAATATTTTCGTTATATGACGAAGGATTGTTGATTTGTTATAACGTGAAGTTTGTTTGGTTTGTAGGAAGTTGCATTTCTTTTGTGGAAGGAATCATGGGAATTGGGAAAAAATCCAATGGCAAGCAAAGGATCCCCACTTCATGGTCCACGCATAAAACTAATTGAACAAGCCCAGAAGCTCTTTCTAGATACCAAGGAACATACCTTTGAGTCCAAGGCTGCTGAAGAGCATGCAAAGTTGTTGAGGTAAGGGATGCTAACTACTCTGGTTTTTTTCTGTTTATCAAGGCATCAAACCTCAAGCTACTTTCCTTAAAGTCCCCTAGTCTAGGTAGAAAATAACTGCAAAATGAGAAATATAATTGATGTCAGGCATAAAACTACATAAAAGTATTGATGTTAAAAGCGAACTTTTAATGCTAAGTTCTATTCAAGTTGGGTATTTCTAGTTGTTTATATATATATATATATATATATATATATATATATCATATTATCCTTAATATGATATTAAGTACCAGATTATTGGTTGCTTCATTTTTGTGGTGCATTTGATGGGTATGTTCTTAGTTATCTTTAAGAACTTTTTGTCAACTACATATTGATTGTGATATGATATAGAACTCAATTTGTTTGTTGCCCCAATTTCATAGTTACATGATAGGTCTTTCTTACTTGTCCACTTGGATAATTTAAGTCCACATGATAATATTGCCAATCATTTTAATTTGGGGTTTTTGTGCCCTTATATTTCTTTTTGATTTTGTATAAGCGCCAGCGGGGTTGTTGTGGTTATAGGGCTGTAGTTTATTTATTCATTTATGTTTAAGATAAGGCAGGAAAAAGCCAAGGCTTAAACTTGAGATCTTAAGAATGCGAAGGAAATCGCATCATTTATTTGGTTGAACTGCAAAAATGCTCATTAATGTTTATTAGATGCATTATTATTACGTCTAATCACACTGGCTGTAGGCCTGCACCTCCCCGGTACTCATTGTGGGAAAAATTAGGTGGATAAAAAGAAGCTATGGAGTTCCTCATGTTCTGTTATGCATCAAGATTTAACTGTATTAGAACCAGAATCTTATGTCTTGTTTCGTACTCGTGGTTGGAGTATTGTAATTTGTCAATGCAGCTTGCATGTTACTTTTCTTTCCTTCCTTTCTTGTTCTTTGTAATTTTCTTAAAAAATAAGTTGCATACTAATATACCAACTTACTTTCTGGAATACTTCCAAATGTTACAGAATACAGCACGAGCTAGAAGTTAGTACTAAGCAGGCCATATTTGTTGATTCCAGTATCAGTGATACTATACGAACATGTATTGTTCTAGGGAATCATCGGGCTGCAATGAAAGTGAAGACTGAATTCAAGGTTCTTAGCTGGCTCCTATCTTCTATCTTGCTGCTAGAAGTTCTCACGGTGTCACAACATATATATTTGCCCTTCAGCTCTTTTGACTGTTTAGGCAGCCTTTTTTTGAAATTGCTGTAACTACCTATGGAATCATAATGTTTCTTTATTGCTTACTTCTCTTAGGTTTCTGAGAAGAGGTGGTATTGGCTTAAAGTTTTTGCTTTGGCCACAATTAGAGATTGGGATGCTCTTGAGAAGTTCTCGAAAGAGAAGAGACCACCTATTGGTAAGCTATCAACTACCAGCTATTGTGAGAGATAGAATTGTTGCATTTTCCTGAAGTGGTCTTTGTTACCTGATATTTTGAAAGCTTGGATTGTAAATTAACATCTTAAGCTAAAGTGACACGGGATGGGTTCTCTTAGTAGAGGTGTCCTTTCCTGACCAATCTCTGTCATTGTTGGCATTGGGTGGGACAAAAAGATGAATTAGGCAATGAAAATGGAAAATTTTGAAGATTTATGTTTACATGAAAACTTTAACCAACTGATTTTTTAGAAAGATAGAGTTTAATATGTAGCTTCCCGAGGTAGGTAATTAAACAAAGCTCTTTGAAAGATTATTTAAGGTTTAATTATCTTGATTTTAGAATAAACATTTTAAATTATTCTTTTTCCCTTGCCATGTAGGTATTTGCATAAACAACAACTCATCTTAGATCTTTATAAAGTTAATCTTGTTTCATCCAATTAGCGGCTTAATTGTGGATTTAATTGGCTATGATAAAAAGGGGGCTTTGATTGCATGATGTGGAGAAATTAGAGCTTATTTAGGGTTTTATGGCTTTTATCTGAGTAAGGTTGGTAGATCTCATTGAAAGGCACATTGCTGTCTTATTGGCACCTTTTATTGGTAATCCTTGTTGTAACCCAGGAAGGGGCCTGGATGGGGAATGGGAAGGGTGTTCTAGTCAGACTTTTTCCTTGTTGCAAGTAGCATTAACAACACAGTTTGCATTAAATTTGATAGTAAAAAAGCTTAAAGAGAGTGGGGATATTGGGAGGGATAAAATAGTGAAGTTACTGGTTTTGGGTTGAATACATCAATCAAATACCATTTTCAATAGAATAAGTGTTTGTTCCTTGCTTTCTTTATATGGCAAGATAGCTTAATCACTTATCTTTTTTTCTTTTTTATCATTTGTGCATCAAATAGGTTATAGGCCATTTGTTGAGGCATGCATTGATGCTGAGGAGAAAGGTGAAGCTCTAAAATATATTCCCAAGCTTTCTGATCCTCGAGAAAGGGCTGAGGTAACAATCCATATCCAATATTTGTCTTTGATTTCTCCTGGTATTATGGCCATAAACAATTAGATGCAAGTGATTGCCATTCTCATTAGAAAAGATGGAGTAATAAGTTTTGCTCAAAATATTTATGCACGGTTGTCCTCAGGCTTACGCTCGGATTGGGATGGCAAAAGAAGCTGCTGATGCTGCTTCTCAGGCCAAAGATGGTGAATTGCTGGGTAGATTGAAATTGACATTTGCACAAAATGCAGCAGCTTCATCTCTCTTTGATAGCCTCCGCGACCGATTGTCTTTCCCGGGCGTTTCCTAATCCTTGAATCTTATTACTATTGTATTGTTGTCAGCATCATCATAAGTTATTGTCGTTTCAAGTGTGTTGTGTGTATATTCTTCTTTCCTTATTTTTTCCAAGAAAAAAGCTAGTGTTTTTGTGCACATATACTTGTCGAAAACTAGAAAACTTCCTATTTACTGTAAAGCACAATAAGTTTATTTTGTAAGTACGCTTTTTTTCCCCTCCTAATGAGTCAACTTCATTTTGCCGGATTTCTTGTCAATGCAACCTCGTTTATCTATTCAATAATCAATATTTGCTCCATTTTTCTAATCGTCCTAACTCTACCCTCTACTTTCATTCGATAATCCTTAAATGAGATGTTGGATTTCAGTGACTGTAGATGCAATTTTTATGAATGGAGAAAATAAAAAAATGGGGATTTTGACAAAACGTACTTCTCTTTAAGGTTTAATGAATGTAACTCGACTTTTAGATTAATCAAAACAAAAATATAACTTGATTTCGATTTTTAGATTAATCAAAACACTGTGAACGTGCTTACTTACATACACCAAAAAAATTTTTAATTAATAGATGTGCCCATTTGCATTTACCTATTTATCCTTGTTTCATAAATAAAATCTATACTATATATAAAAGTAGTACGAGTTATGAGAAACTTTTGAATCGACTATTATACCCTTATTTTTCTAATTGAATCGATCATTATACCCTTATTATTCAAACATATTTCTTAAATGTCATTACTTAACTATTATAGTTTTATTCTACTAAAAACTCTATTTTTATTCAATTAAATCTAATATCTTTATAATTGCTTTATTTTTTTAGTATTTTTGTTTTCAAAATATACAGTTTTATTCTACTAAAAACACTATTTTCATTTAAATAAATTCAATATTTTATTATCTCAAAAAATTCAATATTTTATAATTATTTTATTTTACCATTCTAATTTAAAAAGTTATTATGATTGACATCTTACTATTTGATAGTTTATAATAATGTATTATGATTAAAATTTATTATTTTCCTAATGTGCAATTATTTTATTTGACTTATAATTGATTTTTTGCTTGATATATTGCTTGCTGTATAATTAAAAAAAAATCTCACATTCTTATAACTATATCATTTTTACCATTTTACTATTTTAATTAAAAAAAACTTAGATGTATTAGAAAATTTTAAATATACTTTTATAGTTTTACTCAACTAAAAACTCTATTTTTATTTTTCTGTAAAAAACTCTATTTTTATTTAATTAAATCTAATATCCTTATAACTATTTTGTTGTTATCATTTTACTATTTTAATTAAAAACCTTAGACATATTAGAATTTTTAAAATATATTCTTTTACAAT
>AWWV01007568.1:0-11920 GCA_001974805.1 Corchorus capsularis
AAATTGAATATTTTTAATAAATATTTTATTTTTACCATTTTACTTTTAAAATATTGGAGTTTTTTTGGTAGTTATGGATCCATTTCAATTATAATATGAACTGATAAAAGTATTATTATCAAGTTTAAAAGTTAAAATAAATTGGTTAATCATTAACTATTCAAATTTTTTTAACAAATTAAGTTAACAATTTATTTAAAATCTAATTATTGTGATTCACTTTATTTTTCTATTTTTGTAGCGTGTATTGGTAGGTTAAATATGGTTCTAAGTCAAATGAATCAGGTAATTTTCTCGAGTCATTCGGGTTTCGGCTCAATTAGGTTCAGGTCTACTAGGTCTAATTGGGTTAGGCGGATTCGAATTTTGACCTCGGGTTAATCGGGTTCCGGATCATCCGGATTTTGGATTTTTCAGGTTTAGATTTAGCTCAATTTGGTTAGCGTTAATTTTTTTTTTTGCACCAAAAAAGCATAATTTTTAATTTTTAATTTTTAATTTTATTTAATATATTTATTATTCGATTTTATTTTACAATCCACTATTGGTGAAATTTAGCAAACTGCATATACAATTTGTCGTGTCTGAATAGGTTGGGTTTGGGTCGTTTACTTTTTTTATCAAATCGGATTATGTCGAATTGGACGAGTTGTCGGGTTCGGCTTAGATTTGACAACTCTACATATATAATTAATTTCAATCATTATTTTAATTTTCGTTTAATTTAAATACGAGTATCACGTGCAACGCGCACGTGGAAGTAAATACTAGTAATATAAAAATTAAAAATGCTCTTTTATACTAGTAATTCTAAAATAGTTTTACGACTTGACCCAAAAAACCCTTTAAAATTTCAAAATCCCCTTTGAATCCGTAGAGTATATATATGGGCCTAAAACTAGTTTTACACTAATCTTTCAATTTCCATTCAGAATCTCTTTCACAACGAATTTTAGAATCAAGTCTCTAGTACTGCGTTTGATTTTTGGACTCTTTGGGCTTTTGTTAGGGTTTATGTTTATCCGCCATAAAATTGCACTCACTTTTGCCTCTTTATCCCAGCATCCCAACGCCATCCTCTTAACAAAACCCAAAGCCCACAATGGTGTGTAAATGCGGAAGCCGGTCGACCTCCCGCGACAACGTGACGGGCAGCCTCTACTGCTCTAACTGCTACACCATCCTCGATTCCGTCATCTTGGACGCCCAACTCGGCGGCCTCAACGGTCCCACCGGCACTTACGTCCAAATCGGTTACTCAGGTACCGGTTCTTATAGTTACAAAGACAAGAAAATTTTCCAAGCTAAATCCTTAATCCATGAGTACACCTTAAGTCTTAATATAACTGATTCCGAATCCAAGGTTACTTCTATGATCAGTCAGATTACTGAGGGCGAATTCGGTCTTGGTGATTGGTTTCATGTTCTAATTGGTGCTTGTTGTTATATTGTTATGAGGAGAGATAATAGATTTTTTTTGCCCGCCGAGGAAGTCGCGGATGTTATTAAATGTGATGTTTATGAATTAGGTAGGATGATTGCTCGTGTTGTTAAGTTCTTGAATTTGAATTTGCCTGAGCTTAGTATTGCGGGTTTGTTTGAAAGACAGTTGAATAATTCATTGATGCGGTTGGAAAATGTGGATTGGGAGAAGAAAGAAAGGATGATGAAACAAGGGATTTTCCTAGTCAATTGTGCGGTGAAATGGTTTTTGACTACTGGGAGGAGACCGTTGCCTCTGGTGGCGGCAGTGATGGCATTGGTGGCTGAGTTGAATGGGGTGGAAGGTTTCAAGATTGAGGATATAGCAAAGGATCTTCATGCTGTGGTGGCTACTTCTAAGTTGAGGTATAAGGAGCTTTTGGAGGCACTTGTCAAGGTTGCTCAAGTGTTGCCATGGGGGAAAGATGTTACGGTGAAAAATGTGGTCAAGTATGCGCCATTTGTGATTCGGTATATGGAGATGAAGTCTATGGAAGAACCTGGAGGAGGGGAGAGGGGTGGGAGTATTGATTTGGATGATGTGGTTAGTGAGTGTTTGCGTAAAGTTGAAGTATACGGGAATGCTGAGGATTATATTGAAGGCGATTCTCAATATTTTGAGGGACAAGGGGATAGAAGTGGGTTTCCAAGGGTATTGAATGATAATGATATTGATAACCTTAAGCTTTCTCATGAATCTTTGTCCCTGATTTATACAAAGTTTTCAAATGAGGTCGATGAAGATAGATTGAAAGGTAAAGGTGGAAAGGTTGGCCGGAGAAAAAATAGGGCGATTGAGCTTCTTGATTATCAGGATTGGTGGAGTGGGAAATCAGAATTGAGTAAAAAGCTGCTGCTTAAGCAAATTTTGGAGAAAGAAATAGGTTTGGACATGATGCCACCATCATTTATTGCCGGTTGTGTGGCAAAAGAGAGGAGAAGGGAAAGGATAAATGCTGCTAAGGTACGGATTAATAAGATCATGTATCCATCTAATACTGGTTCAGAAGGCAGTGACAATCATTG
Organism: Corchorus capsularis; assembly: GCA_001974805.1. Classification (NCBI taxonomy): domain Eukaryota; kingdom Viridiplantae; phylum Streptophyta; class Magnoliopsida; order Malvales; family Malvaceae; genus Corchorus; species Corchorus capsularis. Next base: position 2,509 of record AWWV01007568.1, read on the forward strand.
CTCTTCAGAAGTTGTTGGTGCTGGTAAGAAGAGAAAGAGGAGAAAAGTTTGTGAAATTGATTGGGAAGATTTTCTTATTGAAACCCTACTCCTCCATGGAGTGAAGGAAGAAGATATAGAGACAGGGCATTACAAAGCTTTGCTGGGGTTGCATGTTTTCAACTCTGGGGTGAATTGATGTGAGAGCTTTCAGTGCAGAAGGCATGTTTGTGAGCAACTTGAATCCTTAAACTGACTAAATTTTTGTACAGAGCCTTCAATTATCCAAAGAAGGAATGAAAAAGAACAATTGTACATAGCAAGAGGAAACTTTTTGATACTATTTATAGAGAAGGAATTTTGAAGTCTTTAATCGTCTCATACCTCTCTCCTTTTTTCTTTTTTCAGTAGATTCCTAATATGACATACTCAGAATTTGGAACTCAGCTTTGCCTTTTAACCACCTCTTTTGAAGAAATTTTGGCATTTAGTTTTTTAACATGCGGATCCTTATTCGTTTGATCACATACCATCTTATTCTAACAACTGCATTCTGTAGGTAGAAGGACGTGAAATTACATACTAAGCTCGAACTGATTTGCAGCTAATGATAATAGGACTTGCCTTTAAACCGTGTTGTAATTGTTAATAAGCCCTTTCGAAGAACGAATTCCTGGTAGTTTTAATGAAGCTCTCCATTAATCTCATCGTAAAGCAAATAAAATATCACTCCTTCCCACCTTGTGCCAATGTTTTGGCAAATGAAATACAGGTTTAATAATAGTCGGCAAATGTGGGTTGCAAAACTTTGGCCTCAAGAACTTACCAGCCAATGCCACAAGTATGATTTAACCAGGATTCATATCCGGGTCTATGCTGCAATTGTAAAGTTAAATTCCATTTCCTAGCTAGCTGGAAGTATTTACCGACAGCATTTGTTATGAACCAACGCATACTTCACACTCCAACTTTTAATAGACTGCTCCAATAATATAAAATTGTAATTCACCATGTTCATCAAAAACTAAAAAGAAACTTATCAAACCATAAAATCTTGGAAAGATAAAATAGATACTAGCAAGTAAACAGAGAATGCTCAAAACTTGAACGCCCTCTCAATCTTAACTCAAGGAAGTAGTCAACCTAGAAGGCGTTTAGATACCATCACTAATAATGAAGACAACTACATAAACATGTTGGGTCTGGATGCCTTGTACGTTGTCTTGAGCTTCCTAGTAGGTGGCCTAACCTTCTTGAATACCAGTGGGAACTTGATTTTGGAGTTGTGGAACTGCTTGGTGCTGTCCCTCTTGCAAAGTTTTGCGGGAATAGTGGCTGTCTTGATGATCTGAATACATGGGAACCTCACCCTATGACGAGATGCCATCTCAGTGTACATCTGTTCTACAGCACCATTGAGAGTTGTGTCTCGGTATTCCTTGTACATATTGTGATAACCGGTTCGACTTTGATAGCGCAGCCAAATACCGTAGTTCTTGATCTTTGTTGGGTTTTTCTCAAAAATCTGCAAGAAAGTATATTGATTACTATATAAAATACCACATGTATCAGAACTATAGCAATACACCAGAACACAAACCAATATTTATCCCATTTCACCAGGAGAGGAAATAGAATAACTAACTTATGACTCCTAAATCAAGATAATACCAAGGTATAACATACAGACGACACCTTAGAACAAGTTCCCAAGTTTAACACAACAGAGCTGCCACCAGAGCACCACAAATGTACACCAACATGCTCTGATGGTAAATTAGGCTATAATAAATCATAATTTCCATCCCCTTCTTCTCCACCATGTACATGGGCATCTAGTAAGCATACATGTAATCACATCCACTCAGCTCGCCCTTCCTCTAAAAGTCCGATCTCCCGGAAAACACAAAAAATTCAGAAGCATTTTCTTTTCTAACGACCTAACAAAATGTATTAGCTTCACTAGCACGATAATTATTAACTTTGGCCCATTACATGATCCAAGAGACCATCCTCGGATAAATAACAAGGACATTTAAATCTTTTATTGATCATTTAGTGCATAGGAGCTTCTTTTTGCATCAAACTAAACTGATTAGACATTTTCAGCTGATTTCACAGTCAAGACAGTTCCAAATTCAAAACCTTGCACTAAATAAAGCAGGCAAGCCAACAAGCAGCTCAAACAGTTTAACACCACCGCCCATATAATAGGCTAAGACTAAATCCAATGATATAACATAGACCTACTTTATTCAGAACTGGCAACTCTATCATCTAAATCCAGGGTAAGGAAAAGAAAGCAGCCGAATTGAACAAGAAGTTAATGCCTAAACAAGAAAGATCCAACAAGATGAAAAGGGCAAGTAAGGGTTAATACCTCATTGATAGCCAACATTTGTCCATTACTCTTCTTAACCTTCTTAAGCTTCCTCAAAAAGTACCTAAATTACAAAAAAAACAGACACATCATTAAATAAAAATGAGATCCCCAAAGAAACTGAAACCATATAAAAAAAATGTGGTTTACAGACCAAAACTTGGATTTGGCGCGAACTTCGTTGGTCGCCCAAAGTTTCATACGGTAAATCTTGGGATGCTCATCTGTTTCTGTTGGAAGACCTCGCCCAACAACCTGGTACTGGTGAAACTGTTTTTTTTTTTTTTCCAAGAAAACAAAAAGAAAATCAAAACCCAAAATCCCATCTCCATTTTCTCACCAAATGACAAAAAAAGAACGATAATCGATTGTAAACTTACCCTGAAAGCAACCATTTTTGAGTTCAGAAGAGAAGCTGCCGCTCAGTGCTTGCTTTGCTTTCTTTTTGGCTTCTGCCTCTGCTTATCTCTGGCAGCGGTAGCGATTAAAAACCCTACCCCTCTTTCTTGTTAACTCTTTTGGGCCTAATTGGGCCTCAGGATATCTGCTCCGCCCAATATTAACTTTGTCTCTTCGTTCCTTTTAAAAGTGAAACCCAATGATGAACAAAAAAAAAGTGAAATCCAATGACTCGAGATTATGGGCCAACTCTTGCAGGCCCACTTTGTTGTCATAATTTTGAAATTGCTAGTTGATACAGCTTAGTTGCTTTTTAAATTGCAAAAGCAGACAATTTTTCCTCCTATGGTTAATGACATTTTTCTCCATTATTTATAGAATATTGTATTTTTTTTTGCTAAACATGATATTGAAATGGGTTACACAATAGGAGGTAACCCTCTCCTTTCCCATAATCCCACCCCGCCCATCCTAAAATTTGAATCCGGGATCTCCCACAAGAAGTCCCAAGCTTTAAATAAATGATTAAAGTTTTATTATTGAAATATAAAAATTTAAGGGGGCGTTTGGTTAGGGGTGATCTTTGATCACCTGTGGTGATATTGGCAGGTGATTTGAGATCAGCCTGTTTGGTTACACTTTTTGGTTTGGTGTGGTAATCCGATTTACCCCCTGATCACCCCTTTAAGGGTGATCTGGATTACCACCATAAACCCATGTAATCTTTGATCACCGGTGATCTTGCATCACTGGTAATCTCAGATCACTAGTGATCTGGGGGTGATCCTAACCAAACGCCCCCTAAGAGTATACAAAGTTTTTTAATTATATACCAAAATACCAAAATGTTGAAAATGATAGGTGCAAGTATTCTGTAAAAATGGAGAATCGTGAGAGAAAGTTCCCGATTTTGATTGGGAGAGATGATTAAATCGATAGGTTCTAATGGTGTTTAAGAGCTTGATCACCACTTTTCTTTGTTAGTGCTACTGACTATTTTTACTAATAGGTTTATGACGATAGTAATAAACATTGAGTCTCACTTTAAATGATCACGTTCTTAGCTTAGAGATAGGAAATTTCGAAAGATTGGATTCGAATCCCAATTCTTGTGTTCACTTTTTACATTTTACATAACTTTAGGGCATATGAAATTCAATTGAAGCTTTGTCATACTCCATTCAATAATTCAATCTAAGGTTGGCAATGGTCCAACTATGTACTCTACGTGGGAATCAAAATCATTGTATTTTTTTGGATTTACTTGAATTATCTTTCGGAGTTAGTGGTTAATTTAAGTATTTAAGGATTGGTTTTGTAATAAATTAAGTATACTCAAAAAGTTGCGCTTTCATCATGAAAGATGTATTAGCTAGTTATTAAGAAAGTTGTAGGATGTTTTATATTAGTGTATTGAAATCCTACCAAAAAAAACAAAAAAGTTAGGCTATTCTTAGAAAGTTCCTAAACCATTTTTCTTCTTACGAAAAAAATGCAAAAAGGAGACTAGTTCAATTTGTTTACATTGGACAAAAACCCACAAGCCATTAACCCATTATAACCATCAACACAAAAGTTTCGATTTGAATTCAATCACATTTTCTTATTCTTTCTTTCTTTGTTCAAAAACAATGAAATTGAAAATTGGTGGGTGATGACTGTTCAATTTAGAAGCAAAATTAAAAATGGAATTGCTGAAATCATATTCTTGACCGCCACCACCGGTATGCAAATATATGGATGCCCTTAGCCACAAGGCAAAAATAGAGAGAAAAGGAAAAGAATAGAAAAAGGGATTTTTTTTTTTTTTATGGCAAATGGGAATGACGATTACAACTTACAAGTAAACGCTGCCTCATCCACGCTTTTGAAAACTGCCTTTGTTGAATACACTCCTCTTAGAGATGACTCATGCTACATTATTCATTCATTCATTACAACAAATATTATTCCGCTGACACCATAATCTCCATTTTTTTTTAACAAAAATGGCATTCAAGATTTATAAACAATACCAACAAAGGATTGGCTCAATTGATGAGGATATTATTGTGGCAGTCAAGAAATGTCATTGGGTCTTTTAAAAAAAAAAAATTATCAAATTGAAATCTCGAAAATGTTCCATAATAGTTACATTGAATCTTTTTTGGTAATAAAAGGTTACATTAAATCTTGACTAATCTAAAATTTGAGTTGCGAAAACACAAAAGAGCTGCTGTTTAAGTTTAGACCATGTCACTGTGAATTCAATCTAAAAATGAATCTAACATTCATTCAAATCAGCCCAATTTTCATAGATATTAAACCATTTTCACATCCATGACTTTCAAAACCTTTCAAACTCATTTCATACATGACTTGTTGGAACTTATTAAGACTTAGATTCCTTATGGTCAACCAGAGTTGCATAATCCATGGATTAAAGATTGCCTTCAATTGATAATTAAGTCAAATTTGTGATTAGTTTTTGTCAAACTCCACAGTCCATAAAAAAATCCTCCAATATAATATAAAAAAGATGGGTGGACTATCTATGAACATTAATAAAGCCGCAAAACCTGTTAAAAGCAAAGCCAAAAAACCCAAGTTGCCCTTGACACTTGACAGGTAAAAAGCAGTAATTGATTGTGAAGTAGAAATTGTTTGAAAGGAAAGTTTAAAAGCCAAGATTGCCAGCATAGGTCATCCCTTCCATGCAAAGTCCAACAACATAGAGCTTAAATATATTGACAAGTCTTCTCTGTCCTTACATGAACATCATGACAACTAGGGTAACATGTTTTTTTCAAAACTTAAAACCGCAGACATGATAAGACTCTGTATCTGAAACTTAATTTGGCCACATAAATACACCAGAGACATTACAAGCTCTTGTTGAATTAGGCCAAGTTAATAAGGGAAATCAAATTTTGTTTTGCATCAACATCAAAATGAGTTTAAGAATACATTAATGATCAGCAGGCCAGCAGCATGGTCAACAAAATTGCTCTGTTTTTTTGATGATGCAACAACACCATAAAAATGAAATCAAATAAGAAAAAAAGAGAAGTATGGTTCACACCAAAGAGTTGACTAGTCTTATAATATTATATATGATATGATAGTATTGCAGTTATACACCTAACAGTTGACCCATTCTTTATCTTTATATCAATTTACAAATTATTCTAACATTCCCTGTAAGAATACATCAGAACCCAGATTTAAAAACATACTATAGTCTATATAGTAATTTATATATGTATATACCTTGCTTCTTGAAGCTAGCAGAAGTTTGACCCAAGTTTCAAGCAGCATTGGCTAGTTGAGAATCTATAGGACAATAATGCAGTATTGAACACCTGCAATGCAATAATTGTATGGCAACATTTTTTCATTTGGACATTTGTTTCAAATTGTTATATATGAATTATGACCACCAAGATTGGGAAAATCTAATGTATGAAAGCAATGAAGGCATTTATCAGTAATTGATTTGATTATACAACAATTCAAGAATGCATTTTACATTTATGTATAACTGACCTGTTTTTTTTTTCTGAATAATGAATCTAATTTTTTTTTTTCTGTATGTTACCTCTATCTTTGAAAGGACAACTAAAAAGAATATCCCTCTTCAGAAACTCCATGTTTACAGTTTCTATTCTACCACCTTAACTCTAAGCAAGAATTTCAAACATCAGCACACTTCATTGGTGCATATCCCAGCCTAGGTTTCTTTGTGTCATACAAGATATGGAAATTCTGCTGCTGATAGTTTCCGATGATCGAAAGGGCTGATCGGGGAGTCCCCAAAATTGCCAAACAGACAACATCCTCTTCAAGCCATATGAAGTAATTCTCGACCGGGAAATTCCACACAGCTCCATCAGCAAACCGAATACTAAAATCAGGCAGGTCTACATTTTCAACTCCAGACACATTGTAGCAAGGATCCAAGACTGGAAAATCTTTCAAAACTGGATATCCTTTTATTTTCTTCACAAATGCCTCCTTAATGATCTGATAAGTAGGGTCAGCGAAATAACTAAGAGTAGTACCCGAATCAATGATTGTACCACCGGCACCTTCAGCTGACAACTGCCATGTCTCCTCTGGTATATTCAGCACCTCCCCTCCAACGAGGACAGATTTTATTTGGACATAGTAAAATGTATCAACAGAATTTTCCTTGCCAGCAACCAATGATGTGAAGTTCAAATTGGGGTTGCTCAGAAGTTCCTTGTCCTCCCCAAGAATCAACTTGCTACTAACATTAGCATCACTGTTTCTATCAACAAGACAATAAGAAAAAGAATGACCATAGACTGATTGCAGCTGAGAGGCAAATGAGAGAGGCCCTCTCCCAAGCCCTAACAACCCTGCAGCTCCATGGAAGAGCCCTCTATTCCAATGACCACAACCAAACATCACATTTTCCACCTTTTTGAATTCTGATCCCCCATTAGTTGTGAGATTGACAGTAAATGTCTCGAGTGCAAAATCGCCAGTAGTATTGGAGCTATCCCCATACCAATAGTAATAAGGGCAGCTTTGATTCTCAGCTTTGCAAGGCAGAGGAGGATCAGGTGATGAAACCAAATGACACCTTGGATCCTGGCAGCTTATATTCCTAAAGGAACTGGATTCCTTAGGATCATAATAAGGCCCGTTTTGCTCGAAACAATCATAACAAGGAACACATTGAATCCAATTAAGGTCACTACCAGTATCAAGGATCAAAGAGAAGTGTTTAGGAGGAGTACCAACAAACACATCAATGAAATACTCTCCTGAGCCAAGACTCACACCAGACTCCAAAGTCGCCACAAGTTGTTGAGGAACCCCAGTTGTATAAGATTCAGGTGCTGCTGCTTTTTCAACCATAGGCTTCAAATGATGCTCTGATAGCTTCCTTTTATTGTTCAGCCTTGAGATGGCGTTTTGGTTCTTCTTCTCAATGACCCTTGTATGAAGTGTCTGAATTCTGGTCAAATCCCTCATTGTTGACTCCAAAACAGATTTTTTTGGCTCGGACTTTGTATCCATCTCCCTATGCTTCAAGTGCAGCTTCACCGTTTTCTTTGGTTCCTCTTGTTCATCTTCATCTTCCTCATCATCAAGATTAAAGCTTTCTTCTTGGGAAGCTATGGTTTGTGATTGTTGGGCTTTCTTCTGTTTTGAAAGGCTGCAATCATTGCTACTTGTTGAAGAAGAAACTGCATTGAAGCTCATATGGTCAGGGAACTCTATGCCAGTAAGGGTGGAGGAGACGTTGGAATTTCCATTTTTGATGTGATGATCATGATGGGCTCTAGCAATAGCTTCAATAGCACCAGATGAAATCGAAAGAAGAAAAAGAAGAAGAACAAGACTTAGAGAAACTTTCACCAACATTGCACTGATCTCCTGTTTGGTCAGAGAGAAAATCCTGCATAGAAATGAAAAAAACAAGACCCCAAAAGCTTAAACAGGTCTCAAAATTTAAGGGCCTAGCAGGTGCAGGTGAGAGGAAAATCAGGAATCTTTCTCTCGAATTTAATAGAAACCAAAGTATAAGCACAAAAACCCAGGAACAGGACACTAAAACCAAGAAAAACGAATGAGAAAATAAACCAATGAAAGATTCAAGAAAAACCAAAACCCAGATAGTAAAAAGCTTTATTTTTGTTAAGGCTTCTTTTAAAGAGAAGGAAAACTATTCTGGGGAAAAAAATGAAAGATAGGAAATGAAAAAAAATGCGAAGTAAATAAGAAGGCAATGAAGAAAAATGGAGGCTTTTCTTCTTCTTCTTCTTTTTTTTTTTTCTCCTTTTTATTTATTGTTGGTCTTCTTAGAATCAGTGTTAAAGACTTTGAATCAAAAGCAAACGAAAGGGAAAAAAAAGTCTACTTTTCAAAACGCGGTTTCATATGAAAAATAAATGCACCCAGAATTTACCAACTACTAATTAATTAGTAATATAAATATAATTTTGAGAAAGAAAATGTGATTTACCTGGTCTCCTTGTTCATGGGTTTCTTCCTCTCTGTTTCCTGCTTCATTAGTTTAAACTTCATTTGGGGTTAAAAAATCTTACAACATTTTTCAGCAATTCTCAAGTCAAAGCTAAGCTCTCTCTTTTAGATTTCTGCCTATTGGCCTTTGCTGGATTATAAGTTCTACTTGGTAAAAAAAAATTCTTCTCACAGTTTTCTTGTCTCTTTTTGTTCTTTTTTTTTTCTGGTCTTCGTTTTTGAGTTTTACTTTAGACATTTACGTTTTGGCTGGATCTTCTGACTTTAAAAAGTCGGAGAATAGAATAGAGGGAAAATAATAAAGTGGAGCTTCATTTTTACGCGCCTCTCCATTGGGTGATGAAAATATTTCCCTTTTTTTTCCTTGTATATTTATTTAAATTTATTAAACTAAATAAATTACAATCTCTATTCTATTTCCAAAAAAATAAATTACAATCTTCTTTTTGGGCATAAAAAAAAATATACAATCAATGTTTTAGCCTTTTAGGTTTATTGTATTTTTTAAATTTTCCTTTTTTGAGGCAAATAAGTGCTATGTATTCCGTTTTTTTTTTTTTTTGAGGGAAGTGCATGTATCTTAAATAACTAAATTAGGAATTTAGGAGACATTCCTTGTAATATTCATCCTATATTGCTTAGACTTTTTTGTCTTTT
>AWWV01007569.1:0-39873 GCA_001974805.1 Corchorus capsularis
TTTTTCTCTTATTTAAACGTTTTTTTTTAAAAAAAATTCCTTTAATTTCCTTTTATCTTTTAATAAGTATTGGACAATTCATTTAGTTTAAATGGGTATGAATATGTTAATATTAGCAAGAGGACTTTAATATTTGATTAATAATAAATAGATATTTGTTTTTTTACATTTTTTTTTCAAAAAAAAATCATACTTTCAATTCGAAAATTCTTTTACCCATCCCGAATGTCGCTACTCCATGAATTTTGATGTTGTTTTGTTTGAATGATTGAGATTTGAAAGTTTGAAGGTTGAGAGAATTTCAGAGAATTGAAAATTTTGAAGTTTGAAGGAAATGGCAAAATAGTCCAAAGGGGGGCGGTATTTAGTAATCCCCAAGAATCATCTTTTTTTTTAAAAAAAAAATCTACTAGTTTTTGCTTTCACGTGCGTTGCACGTGACACAACGTGTTTAAATGAAATATTCATATGAAATTATGATAACCCCTCTATTAAATTATGATAATTACACTATTATGATCTCATTATGAAATTTTGATAACCTTCCTATGAAATTTTAATAATACTACTATGGAATTTCGAGAACCTTTTTATAATTTTTTTTAACCTTCTTATGAAATTTTGTTAACCTCCCTAAGGAATTTTGAAGACCTCAATATGAAATTTTGATAACTTCCCAATTAAATTTTGATAACCAACACTATGAGATGTTGATAACCTCCATTTGATATATACCTTCATATGAATTGTTAGTAATTGCACTCTGAAATTTTGATAATCACACTATGAATTTGTGATAACCTCGCTATGAAATTTTGATAAATCTTCCTATAAAATTTTGATGAACCTCCCTATAAAATTTTGATAACTTTCCTATGAAATCTTGATAACCTCCCTATCATTTTTGATAACCTCATTATGGAAATTTTTGTTAATCTCCCTATGAAATTTTGATCTTCGTACTATGAAATTTTGATAACCCTCTTAAAAAATTTTGAAAACTAAACTATGGAATTTTAATATCCTCCCTGAAATTTTGATATCCTCTCTGAAATTTTGATTACTCCATAATAAAAGTTTAATAACCTTCCTAATTTGGTAACCATACTATGAAATTTTGATAACCTCCCCAAAATGAGGTACCGTTGGAAAGAGGATTCTGAGATCTACAACATTTATGTTATCTCGAGATCTAATTCTGCCATTTCGGTGGACAATTTTGCCCTTGTAATTTCTGGACAGAATTGATCTTCTCTTAAACCGAATTGGAGAATGTTTTGGACAAAAATTCAGATGATAAAGATGATCTGGGGCATACCTATTGGCCACGTTGGATCCTAATTAATGAGGATAATATAAATATATACTACATATTATTTGAATAAACATATGAAAATTACTAAAAGATCCCTACCCCGGATTAATGAGGAGCGAGAGAACTAATTTTTTTCGTCTTTTCCCACTTAGCCGATTACTTAAATGCCCAAACTTTTGATTCTTGAGGTGATTAAATAACTAGACTTTTTGGTCATTTCTCAACTGACTTTAATAGAGTAGTGAAATTACTAAAAGATCCCTACCCCAAATTAATGATAAGTTGGGTGGAATTACTAAAAGATCCCTACCCCGGATTAATGATGAGCTAGAGAAATAATCTTTTTCGTCTTTACCTACCTGGCAGATTACTTAAATGTCCTAAACTTTAATAGAGTAGTGGAATTACTAAAAGATCCCTACCAAGACTTGCTTTTGGAGTTAGGGAACTTATTTTTTTCGTTTTTTCCTACTTTGCAGATTACTTAAATGTCCTAACTTTTGATTATTAAGTGGATTAAATAAGTAATCTTTTTGGTCATTTCTCAATGAACTTGAATAGAGTAGTGGAATTAATAAATGATCCCCATCAAGGATTGATGATGAGCTAGATAACTAACATTTTTCGTCTTTACCTACTTGGCAGATTACTTAAATGTCCTAATTTTTTATTCTTGAGGGGATTAAATAACTAAACTTTTTGGTCATTTCTCAATTGACAAATGACTCAAAAAGTCGCATGTCATATTCATTTATTTCCTTCTTTCCCCTTACCATTTTGGTAATTACAAGATTTCTAGAACCAGATTTAGTTAATTGCACCCTCTCATTTGTCAATTCCACAAGTGCTGCATTTATTGACTTTGTTTTTTTTCCCGTCGATTATTTTTTGAAAAATCTGTACCTTAAAAAAGGAAATGGAATAATCCCAATAAACACGTCAAAGCACTGCCTCCATTTTAAATTTACGACGAAAATCTTTTAATATATGCATGGTGATAAATAACGATTCTAAAAAAAACGCTCGTAGCGCCAGCGCGGGCCGATCAACTCGTTTATATTATTTTAATAGTAAAATAATTAAATTATTATTTAATAATGGCAATTTAGAAATATATTTGAAAAAATATGGTACAATAGGAAAATGTAAAGTTTCCCCTTATTCGTACTTTTATATGGAGTATAGATAGTTATAAAGTCATGGCCTATTAAGATATAGAATCTGAATATTCAAACTAATTGTCCACCAAAACGGATAAAAAAAAGACCTTATAGGAATGAGAAATTTGACCATCCAAAGCAAAGACACATTGCATATTTGCTTCAGATTATCTAAGCCCAAATAGGACGTTAGAGACAAAGATAAAAAGCAAAATTAAATACAACGATTGGAAACAAAGATTAAATAGAACGTTGGAAAATACCAATCAGTACAAGTACAGTTCAAGACAAGAGAATCTGGCCACATACCAAGAAAGGGTTGTATACTGTCAAATCAGGGTACTCTACTCTGAAATCAGTGGAAGATAGAATAATGGTTAGGGACAGAGCTTCTTCATCTCATTCTATCGATAACAAAGTTTGGCAGCTGATTTGGAGCTTGGATTGTCCAACAAAGGTTAGAATTTTTCTTTGGTGAGTTTGTAGTGATAACTTACGTACTAATATTAATCTTTATAAGAGGAGGTGTTTGAATTCCCCTATTTGTTCCCTATGTGGCTTAGAAGATGAATCTAATGAACACTTGCTGCTTAGTTGTGAATGGACCCGGGGTATTTGGTTTGCTATATGTGGTCTTAGAATTGATAAGGATTCCCTGACTTCTTTTGATCAATGGTTAATGTCCCTTCTCGATACATTTAGTCATAATAAGGAGTTAAAAGTTTTGATGACCAAAATTGCTTTCACCTGCTGGTGAATATGGAAGGTGAGGTGTGGGAAAGTTATGGCAGAAAATCAATTGCAGGGTTACCAGGTTGTCTATAAAATCCAGCAAGCCTTTATGGAATGGAGAAGTGTGAGAGAAAATCTGAACCCAAAGATTCCCTCTTCTCCTTCTGTCTCGAATGTGAATGATACTTGGGAAGCACCTGCTAAGGGATGGATTAAAGTTAACTACGATGGTGCATTCTGTCATAAAATAGGTGATTGTGGTATTGGTCTTGTTGCTAGAAATGAGTCTGCACAAATCTTAGAGGCTTATGGAAAATTCAGAAAAGGAGATAGTGCACTGGTTGCAGAAGCTATGGCTATTAAAGAAGCTACTCATTTGACTGTTAAGATGAACTGACAGCAGGTTATTTTCGAAACTGATTCTGAAAGTGTTTCTGCTATTATTGCGCATAAAGATACTATACAGGATTGGCGTATTCAACCCATTGTGGTGGACATTCAAAATCTTTTGAAATTGCTCCCTCACGCTGAGATTCGGGTCATTAAGAGAGCTGCAAACATGGCAGCAGACTGGTTTGCCAGAAAAGCTAAGAAGTAGATGACTTTTGTTGACGGGCGTCTTCATCATCCATCTTCTTTTGTGGGAGTCTGGTGTAATGATGCTGTGGATGCTCCACCATAATTTCTTCTTTTTCTGTTTTAGTCATTTAGGCAATTTTGAAATATTTTCGATGGTTCTGTTTGTCTTTATGACTTGGAACTCTTTGTACTTGGTTTCTTGATCTCTAATACAATCCTCTGTTTGAATGCCAAAAAAAAAAAGAACGTTGGAAACAAAAAGTCAAATTGAGTTTCTTATAATTTAATATACGTATTATATAATCTAATAATATAAAAGTTAATGACGAAAACACAAATATACCCACAAAAGAAGAGAGTTCTACTGCAAATTGGATGTAAAAATTGAAAAGAAAAATTTTACGCATTAATTTTGCTTTACAATTTCAAACATGAAGAAATCTCCTTGATCGTAGAAGAGAAAAAGAAAAAAAAATGAAATCTCTTGTAAGTAAATAAACGATAGCTTTTCATGCACCAATCAAATTAAATTCAAAATTATCAAATCAAGTCAATAAGAATCATAAAATTCCAAATATTATAAAAAAAAAAATCAGAAAACCCCATATAGGTATGGTATATTATGAGATTTTCTTCATTGTTGTATGCTTTCCAATTCGATAAAGAATTGATGAAATTTAAATAATCAAATTTAGTCTATTGATGAAGAAGAAGAGAGATTTTCTTATAATTTAATTTAATTTAGTTTATGATTTAAAGAATAATAGAATAATTAAAATATTATTTAATAATGACAATTTAGAAATATATGTTAAAAAATGGGTACAATTGGAAATATATTTTAAAAATAAGGGTACAATTGAAAAATATAAAATTTCTTCTTATTCGTACTTTTATATATAGTATAGATTATTACTAGTAATTTTTATATATAAAAATAAAATATATCTATACTAATTATAATGTGAGCGTCTGAGTTTGTCTCACGAGTTGACTCAGAGACAAACTCAATTAACAAAATACTTAAATACCAAAAATTAAAACTAGCAATTTGAAAGAAAATCACCAATTAAAGGGTAAAAATGTATTTTGGGATTTTTTCAAAAATAAAAAACTATCCATTTGAAAAGAAAACCACCTCAAACTTATTAGAAGAAACTACCCATAAATTTTCAAAGAAAAAACTACCAATCATTTACTTATCTACAGATTTAAGTGAAAGTATTTATTTAAAAATTTATAAAAGATAAATAACTTTAATTTTAACAAATAGTGAATGTATCAGAGTCCAGTATATATATATATATATATATATATATATATCTATACTATATATTAAAGTACGAGTTTTGAGAAACTTTTGAATTACCTATTGTACCCTTATTTTTCAAATATATTGTCTTAAATACCCTTGCTTAACTATTATAGTTTTATTCTACTAGAAACTCTATTTTTATTTAATTAAATTAAATCTAATATATTTATAATTATTTTATTTTTACCAAAAAATTTGGATATACTAAAATTTTTTCTAATATACAATTTTATTCTACTAAAAACTCTATTTTCATTTAATTAAATCTAATATCTTTATAATTACTTTATTTTTACCAAAAAATTTGGATATATTAAAATTTTTTCTAATATACAATTTTATTCTACTAAAAACTCTATTTTCATTTAATTAAATTCAATATTTTATATAATTTTTTTATTTTTACCATTTTAATTTAAAAAGTAATTGTGATTGACATTCTCTATCTAATAGTTCAATGTATTATGATTAAAATTTGTTATTTTCCTAACGTGTAATTATTTTATTTGACTTATAATTATTTTTTTCTTGATAAATACAACTTTGTTGTGGGTTTAAATTTGTTGTTTTATACATTGTAATATTTTTATTTGTATGGAATAATTTCTTTTGTTAATTTAATGGTAAAACCCAATGTATATATAAATGAGCTGGTCGGGTTGGATTTGGGTTCAGTTTCGGGTTAAGGAAATTTTGGGTTATATGGGTTCGGTTAATTTTTGGTTTTAGATTGGGTTGAGTTTGGATTGCTCAAATGTCAGGTCATTTGGATTTAGGTCATTTTTGGTTTGGGTGTTTTTCGGTTTTGGGTCATATGGTTCCAATAATTTTGGGTTTGAGCCTCTGGTTTAGCCTCTAATTTTCAGGTTTAGGTCTTTTCGGATTCTTGTCATTTAAATATAATTAATCTCAATTTAGGTAATTTCGGGTTGATCGAGTTCGGGTCATTAATGATTTGGGGTCAAATAATTTCGGTTTCGAATTGAGCAGATTTTTTGGTCGAATCAAGTTGGATCTGGTTCGGTTTCAGGCAGTCGAGTCGAATACCCACACTCGGATGAAATTTTGTCATCTCTAATAATATAATTTTTTAGGACAAAATTAGTAGTATGCTTAAGATTTTAATCTTCATATAATTTAAAGTATCACGTGTAACGCACGTGGAAGCAAAGACTAGTATATGTATGTGGGCCACCATTAGTCCATTACCAGTATTACACTAGAACTAAAACTAAGAACTAGATAAGAGTAAAAAAGTCAGTGGCCCAGGCTTGCAAACTGCAATAGAATAGAACAAGAAAACGTTTTTAGAAGACTAGAAGTAGAGCCATAACAGTGTTCGATGAGTTACCCAGTGTTGGATTTTTCCAGCATCGGTATCAACGTCACGCCTCGAATTCGAAACGCCGAATCACATACCAGTACCACGACGACGCGTCGCTTCTCCTTTTATTATGGGGCCAAAAATGGAGGAGAGC
This sequence comes from Corchorus capsularis, assembly GCA_001974805.1. NCBI lineage: Eukaryota > Viridiplantae > Streptophyta > Magnoliopsida > Malvales > Malvaceae > Corchorus > Corchorus capsularis. The sequence continues at coordinate 6,580 of AWWV01007569.1, forward strand.
TTATGCTTAGAGTTGCCAGACGACGCCATCTACGCCCGAACGCGGTCTCCCTAGAGCTCCCCCTTCTTCCCTTCAACACGAACGAGGCAAGTTTTTGTTTTCAATTTCGTGGTATTTTCCTCAGCTCGTGTTAAGAAATGATAAGTAATTGAAAAATGTTTGATTGGGTTAGCAGGTGCTTGTTCCTTCGGAGACCAAAACTCTGCATTTGTATGAAGCCAGATATCTAGCTCTTTTGGAGGAGGTACTTTTATTTTTGTTTGTTTATACAACAAGCACCTAAAAATTGTTTTTCATGGAAATTTTCAAATTATGCTTCTTTCTTTTTTTTTTTGAGATTTTTTTTTTCAGTTTATGTACATTGTAATAAATTGATTCCATGAGGACATATAGGACTTCAATTTTTATACTACTCTACTAGGTGCAATGTCTAATGATGTTTCCGCTTCAATTAAAATTTGTTTCCCTTAACTTGTATTTTGGTTCTTGTGTAGTCTTTAAGAGAGCTTTGTAATTTCTATAATAAAAGCTATAAGCTGTTACTTAATCAGTGCTTTTAAGTTAGCCTCTAATTCAAATTTTGCAGTCTTTATTAAGGAAGAAACTCTTTGTGCATTTTGTGTTGGATCCAATTTCCATTGGCAATTCAGGTGCTGAAGCATCGTTTGCTGCTAGATATGGTTGTCTGGTTTTCATAGAAAGTGTAAGAAAAGTTGAACTTCTTTTTCCTTTTTCTTATCTTTGGGGGATGGCGACAGCTAAATGCTGAAAGTATGTAATGAATTAGTTTTAGTACTCTGCAGATTGAACGGTTAGATGTTGGTGCACTGGTCTCTATAAGGGGAATTGGTCGTGTCAAGATTCTGAAATTCTTACAAGTAAGTAAAAGGGCAAACAGGTTTATATTTGCTCAACTTTTTTCTTTTATATTAAATCTTCATTTACTAATTACTTACTATGTTTGTCCTCAGCAATATGTAAGATGGCTATAAGTTGAATGCTCTCTCATTTTCATTAAGAAAACTTCAAAGCTTTTGATTTGCTTGCCGGTTTTGACCTTCCATTGGTGTCCTCGAGTCTTATAACTTTGACTCCACCATAAAATGAACAGCATTTTCATTGATGGTCACACTTGCATAGAGCTTCCACGTTGTAACTTCCGTCCCTGTTAGGATTTCAGTCTCTTGCTCACATTGTAGTTTAAAACCTTCTATAAGAACTGGAAAAAAGTTAATATTATACAATGAGCACCTGCATGATCGAACTTTATCATGTCATAGAAGTTGTGTGATGTGTGCTACTGTGGCTGCTCTCTGCTCTTGTATCTATCTTGTCTGTCTTTTCTTCTTTGTAATTGCCATGAGTGATGGATTGAAGCATTAACGCATATGAAATACTCATAATTCAGTAGTCTGAAAAGATCACAAGTCAACACTCTGTTGATAAAATTAGTCTCTCTAAGATCAGTTCTGCTTTTCATGTCGTTGTTATGTTCCAGTATGTTTCATATCGTTGCATCTGTAATTCTGTATTCTTGCAATGTAATTTAATTTTTTGAAAATTGCAACTCTCAGGCAGATCCTTACTTGAAAGGTGAGGTCAGACCAAAGCAGGACGAGGTTTTGGATGGTACAACTAATTTAACCTCAAAAATTTTGCAAGTAAAGGAGGCACTTCAGAGTTTGAATAAATTGGAAATCAAGCTCAAGGTCTCTCTCTCTCTCCATGTGTACTTGTGCATATGCATGTGAGCATAGACCCATAGGCACCTGCATACATGACACATGCTCCAGCTTTGTGATGCATCTTTTAAGAAAAAGCGAGTTTATGTTGTTATCTTCAAACATCTTTCGCTACCTATTAAAACCTTACCTAAGATAATCTTTATTTTGAAGGCTGTTGCGTTGATTCCCAGATTAAGATCTACTTGCACCATAAATTTCTCCATCAACATGCTAATTCTGAGTGAATTCTCTATGGTTTCATGTGAATTTCCCTTTTGTATGAGAACTTGAGATATTGCAAAATATTTTGGCGGGAAGTAAGGCATGTGGTCTCTAATAGTAATATTTCTCAAGCACATCAAGTATTCTGATAAAAGAGCAATAAGTCACATTACCTTAAACTCTTGTCTAAACAGGAAAGAGGGTCTGTATAACAAATTCAGTTGCCTAGAGATCTTGCATGCATATACAGTCAACGAGATACTTTGTTTTTTATGGCATCTAGCTTTATCTCTGTTCCTAAAAGACTTCTACTGGGTAATTCTTCACATAAGCAGCGCTTAGTGGAAGGTACGCATTGATTTAAGGTAGGTTATCAAATTAATTACGTAAAAGATTGCCATGTATAGCAAGTTGCATCAGCTAGTATAGAAGTAGCCTCTTACTGAAGGGGTTGCATATTTGGAAAACATGTTGTTGTTAGCTAATTTGTTGGTTTTTTTCCCCCAAAACATGCAATGGTTTGTCAATGATTGATAATTTATCTCATCGTTATTCAGAGATGACCTGAATTGCTTGAGGGCCAAAGCCCTTTAAATTTAATTACTTCAGCTGCCATTTTTTGACAGTTTCATTCTATTGATCTTTGTAGACAACTTTAATGTAAGCCTCAGAGAGACTGATTTGATGAATGATATTAATTGTCTTATGTTAAACTTGCCTAAATACTTGTTTGAAGCTTGAGAACAAGAGTCAAGATAGTCTTCATGGCAGGAAATGAGATGTTGAAGTGTTACTCTTGTGAAGTATTGAGGCTTCTTTTTCCCCCAAAAAAAAAAAAGTTTTAGATAGGGGGTTTTGGGTTTATTATTGAAATGAAATGTATTTGACTTTTGTTTTGATGTTTCAATTTAGGGGTTTATCAAAGAAAAAATTTAGAGTTTCCAAAACGGGGATTTTCGAAGAATGGTTGAAATTGAGCTGATTTATGAGTTGGGTTTGAGTTAGAGTTTCCTTATTTGACTTTTGTTTTGATGTTTCAATTTAGGGGTTTATCAAAGAAAAAATTTAGAGTTTCCAAAACGGGGATTTTCGAAGAATGGTTGAAATTGAGCTGATTTATGAGTTGGGTTTGAGTTAGAGTTTCCTTAATTGAAAGCTACCTTTATACTTAATTGAAATTGGGTTTGAGTTAGAGTTTAGGATTTCCCAGTTTGAGGTTGATTTAGAAGAAACTAGGTTCAAGCTTGGGACTTGCTTCCTCACTTCCATGTTTCTACAGACTCCTAAAGAGGCACCGTTGCAGACTTCTTGTTTGAACTCTCTTCAGTGGGCTGAAAGTGAACTATCCCTGGAATGTGACAAAGGTTTTTTCCCATCATCTGCTGAGCGTGTATCCTTTGCAGCGTTCCAACCTGTCTCGGGTATGTGATACTTGCCTTCATAATGTTCTTTGACTTAATGTAAGCCCTTCTGTTTCGTCTGAACTTATTTTACATGAAATGTCTCTTACCTTTATCTTGTGTGAAGGTAGAGCTCTTATCAGTCATTTACACTATGTTTGGATTGGGGTAGGGGGAGGGAAAGGAAAGGAAATGGGAGGAAGAGGGCATCCCTTCCCTTGTTTGGATTAGATTTTTTATTTTTATAAAGGAGAGGAAAGGATAGTGGAATCCCTCCATTTCCCCTCTAATACCCCATTTTGCTTTCCTTCCAAATTGGGGGTTTTTGAGAGGAAAGGAAACTCATTTTAATTTTTAATTTATTAAATGTCTAAAATATCCTTGTAGTTTTTAACAAATATCAAAGTTACATGTAGAGTCATGCACTATAACTAAATAGTCTTATACTTGCTTCCAACATCCAAAATTTCTTCACACCACCGCCTCTCCCTTCCCATTTATGCTTTCTACTTTTCATATTTTTTTTTGTCTCATATCCTTGGTAGAATTTATGGTTTTTTACTACTTAATAAACAAGGTTATTATTGGTAATTTATAATGTATTATATCATTTCCATTCCTTTCCACTGCTTAACCAAACAAAAATGATGGTGATTCCTTTCCTTTCCTCTCCCCAACTAATTTTTAACAATACAAACAGGAAAACCTATATCCTTTCTTTTCCTTCAAAAAACTTCCCTTCCCTTTCCTTTCCTTTCCCTTCCTTTCCTTTAAAAACTTGAACCCAAACATATCCTTATATTTTCATGATGATTTCTTGAGCTAAAATCTGCAATATTCTTTTTTTTTCCCCCATTTTTCTGTATCTTTTCTGTTTGTCATGCTATTAAAGCTAAAATAAAATTTGCAGTTTTTATAGATCAAATATGCAATTGTTCTGCCTTCTGTCTACTTGACTTGAGGTTTGACTTTGAGGTTTACGTAGTACTCCCTCTGTCCCATTATATAAGTTCCTTTTAACTATATCATCAAGATTAAGAAAGTTAGTTAGGATTCAAACTTTTATGTATTTTTATCTTGTTTTTATATTTTTACCCCTATTCTCTTTCTCCCACTCATTCTCTCTCCTCCTTATCATTTCTTAACTATTCTACCACTTTCAAGGCTAGTTTTGGAAATAACTTTTAAATATGCATTGGGTTTAGAAAGGGGACTTATATTTTGGGACAAAAAAAACTTCTAGAAGGGGACTTATAAAAAGGGACAGAGGGAGTATAATTAAAGTGTGCTCCAAGGCAGTGAGGATAGAAGAATCATGCCAAAGATCCTTGGCCACTTTAGGCTAGGGACATGCACTAAGGATGATGTACTCATGTACATGGCAATAAGTGCCTTTATTGAAAATTTTGAGCTGTGTTTCTACTAGACGGAAGGTATAATACAATTGTCTTTGACAAGAACAGAAATGATGAATATTAGACAAGCAGTGAAATACACTAACAAAGGTGACCAGACTGGGTAGCCTATAATCCTTTTAAGTATCTTTGATCTCCCAAAAATGTTATCCCTCCTTTGTTTATTTACCATAATATGAACCATCCATACCACAAAATTGAAATTCATTTATAAATTGATTTTGTGATAGCTAACAAATTATGCACCTCATCCATATATTTAGTGGCCAAAGCACTCATTTGTTTTTTTTAACATTATCACCATTTTTTCATCCATTCTTTCAACGAATTTATAATAGTAGTTTTTGCTAAGGCCTCTCCAACTTTAACAAGTTGTTGAAGCGCTGGTTGCTTCAGCAATTTGTACTTGAATTATTTTTTTTATGCTATGGTTCTGGTTCATCATCAAAAGGGATTTTGCGTTGTAGCCTGAACATTACCTCGGAGAAGGGTTGCTGGAATATCGACATGCTGGAATCTTTCCTTCTATTTCTGATTTACTAGACCTCAGAAAGATTTGTGTCAAATATTTGAAAGTGTCATGCATGTGAATTCATTGTTACTAACGCAAGTTGTGGAAATTTTGTTTTTGACAGGATCGACTCAATCAGAAATGGTAAAGTTGCAGGAAGAGAAGATAAAAGCAATGAAACTGAAGGATACGGTTCAAAGATTAGATAATTCATTAGAACTAATAAAGGAGAATATCTCCATGGTTGCAGCCAAGCTTGCTATTCAATCATTAGGGATGCAGTGAGGTATGCAGGACAGAGTTAAGCCTGTGCAGCCCTTGTCCATGAAACTAATACGTTTATGATTCTTGAAGTTGTAACCTCCAATTCTTCATGATATAGTTGTTGTGTAATTTAGAATACAATATTGTAGTTGTTTACTTGGGATTAAAAAAAAGCACATATACGAGAATGTGCCATTCAACCTGCTGAATATTGAGTTTCATGTCATTTGCCAAGATTTGTGATAATTGAACCTTGAACTGCAGGAAGATGAAGTTTGGACATCATGCAAGAGCTAGGTAGGCAAAGAATGGTCGTCATCATAGGACAGTGTGGGGGAATGACAAGGGGTAAACCAAGGTTGAACCACTTGCCGTCCGACTTGCATGTGTTAAGCATGCCGGCGCCAGCCTTCATCCTGAGCCAGGACTGAACAGGTCAATACAAGAACAGAGCTGTTTTAGACAAGAGTGGATCAAAACTTATTTTCTAACAGATGGGTATATAGGGTGTACAAATGGGATGGAAATATAACATCATCCATCTCTAACAAACAAAAGAATCAATGAATGAACAACAAAGGAAAAATGAATGAAGAAAGCATGGTGAACATGATGCCCTTTGAAAAGCTAGAGTGGTTCAAAGCTTTTCTTATAAGAGAGAAAATCTTGTTCCAATGGGGAAGTAACTAATTGGAATTGGAGGGCTTTTCTTAGGCTTATTGCTTTCCTTCAATTCAACTTTAGCAGCAGCGTCAACTTTTGTTGATGTTGGACTTGGAGAGCTGTCGTCTCCCTCAGACGCAACCTTAGAAGCAGAGAAGCAACTGATGAAGCTATTTAAGATTGCCATGGACAAAATTTTGGTAACTATATATAGAGCTAATTGAAGGAGAAAATTTCTGAATTCTGAATTCCAAGTAAGCAGGAAATATATGTTATTTTTGCTATTTTGCTATTGCTACGTTGTTGGATAATGGATATAAATTTCTGCGCATGGCCTTTATATATATATATATATATATAAGCAAATGTTACTGACTTGGTGGCCAAGGAGTATCCAGGAAGGAAGGAAGGAAGGAAGGAGAGAAGTTGAATTTCGTGGAAAAACCCAAAGTTAGGGAAGGAGGATTCTGAATGTGGAGCATGAGGGTAGCTTTCAGGTTGTTTTTGGTGCTTCTGGGAAAATTAAGGAGTGGCCGTGGCCTGCAAGTGGAACGTGCTACTGTCAGTCAACGCGAAGGTCAAGTTGAAATTTCTTTTTTGGTAATAAAGTTGAAATTTCAATACACAGGCAAAAGCAGCCACCAGATTATTCATTTTTTAGGGGTTTGCTAAATACCGTCCTAATTTTTCGTGATAGTTTCAAGATTAGAAAAGGGGGCTGTTAAATACCGTCCTAGTTTTGCTAAATACCGTCCCATTTTTTACACTTTTGCCCTTTACCCTTTGCACTTTTTACACTTTTACACTTAGCCTCCCCAGACGGCTCAGCCACGGCGGAGCCTCCCCACTAGGGAGACTCAACCACGGCGGAGCCTCCCCACTGGGGCGGTTAGACCAAATTTTTTTTTTAAATAATATTATTTTTTTTAAAAAAAATAGCCGAGCTGCCCCACCGGGGCGGCCTGCCCTGGCGTAGCCGCCCCAGTGGGGCGGCCTTTTCATGGTAAGCCGCCCTCTTGGGGCGGCACGGGTAATCAGTCCTAAATTTCGTCAAAAATTGCATTTTCTGAAATCGTCGTCAAAATACGGCACGTTATCGTTCATTTTTCTTAAATTGTCATCAAAATACAACACATTAACGCTATTCTACATTCGTGATAGTTTCAAGATTAGAAAATGAAGTAAAGGGCAAAAGCGTAAAAAATGGGGCGGTGAATAGCAAAAATGGGGCGGTATTTAGCAATCCAGATTAGAAAATGAAGCAAAGAACAAAAGCGTAAAAAATGAGGCAATGAATAGCAAAAATGGGGCGGTATTTAGCAATCCAGTTTTTTAATCAACTTTTAGTTCCTGCTGATTAAGTTACCTTTCTTTTGAATTCAAACGTAATCAAAATCTGATTAGTTGACTAAAAATCAAAATCTGCCGTGCTCCTCAAAACAAAATATACTCAAAAGTCAAAATCGCCGCTATATTAATAATTAATATTAATTTATTATTATTGGCTTGGGCCTAAAATGAAAAGAAATGGACTCACAGAGCTTAATGCTAAAAAGCAGAAGCCTAGAACCCAAAAAGCAGGCTGCAATTTGCTTAGCTCTATCTATCCTCCTTTTTTTTTTGAATCATTGCTTAGCTCTATCTAGTATCTACAAAATTGTTGAACTCAAATACTCAATAGTAAAATTTTATTTTCTCTATATTTAATAATACATATAAAATAACTTCAATTTATTAAAATAAACAATAAATTGTTAAAATGAAAAAAATACTTTATAAAGTAATTGGAAATTAGGAAAATAAACTAATCAAGAGTAAAATTTTTCCGATAAAAAAAATATAATTCTAAAAAGTAGTGATACTACTACTATAATTTTTTTATGTAATTTATGAATTATTGAAAGATAGAATGAAAATATAAAAAAAAGTTCATTAAACTAGTGCATGGATGTTGATAGGTCGAGCTGGGTTCGGGTCGGGCCCAATCTTTAATTTATAGTTATATGACTTGTTCAAGTCCGACTCGACTTGACTAAACAGGCCTCTACTTATGCCCAAACCAGTCCAATTAAAAAAAGTTTTGTCCAAAACCCGTCTAAGTCCACCTGTTTAATAATTGAATATATATTGTTTATTTATTTTGAATTAATTATTTATTATTTAAAATATATTTATTATTTATTTATTAATATATATTATATCTAAGATAGTAAACCTTGATAATTAACGTATATAGCTTTTATCAAAATAATTAATTTACATATCTAATGGATATTTTAACTAACCAATTTAAGTAAAAATAAATAAAATAATCTAATTATTTAAGTATATGGCTTGGGTCGGGCTTTTATTGCTAAGACCAAGCCCGATCCATTTTGCAAACGGGTCTTAAATTTTTTTTTTGGATGAATATGTAAGCTTTCATTCATTGAAAAAGCAGTGTTTAAACTGCTACTGTCTATACAAAGATTTCTATACAACTTCACTCACTTAGCTGTACAAGCTAGGAAAATAAAAAGTGAAAACTCATTTACAAAACATCTTAACTATCAAAAATATCTACAGAAAAACCCCAATTTTCACTAAGCTGCAAGTTGACTGGATCCTTAGCAATGTTCTCCAGGCCATGCAATTGTCCTTGCACTACAGCTGCAATTTTCATCAGAATTTGGGTAGGACTATGCTCAGTTCTACCAAAAAATCTGCCATTTTGTTCGCACCAGACAAAATTGATGGTTGCATTCCATGCAATTTTACAAATAAGGGTTATAAGAGCTTTACCTTTTAACTTTTTGATCCCCCATTAAAGCTCTGAATTCCAGCAGGTTGCAGTTCTACTTAGACAACATAACTTCAATACTTTGTGCCAAATTTCTTTTGAGAAATTGCAAGTGAAAAAAAGATTATCTCTTGTCTCTTTGTGCTGCTTGCAAAGAGAACATGTGTCATTGGCAATATTTAGCCCCCACTTCAGTAACCTGTCTTTGGTTGGCAACCTGTCGAGGATAACTAACCAAGCAATTATGGTATGTTTAGGAATATAGCCAGTAAACCACAATAAACGATGCCAGTCTACCTTGTGTTGTTTTGCTCGAAGTAACTGCTAGGCTTGTTGAATTTTGAAGTCTTCTGGAAGTTGTTGGAATAAAGGTTATGCAAAATCTCTGAGTTTCAAGAGCTTCCTTAATGTCCAGCTGATATTGTTGGTGATCTGAAAATTCCAGAATGTACTTTCCTTGAAAACATATTTGTTCAGCCAAGCTACCCACAAAGATCCAGAGTTTGATAATATAAGTCTAATGATCTTAAACATGCAAGCTGTATTCCATTCTTTGGCATGTTTTAGACCTAGGCCTCCCTCAGCTTTTGGTTTACTAACATTTTCCCATTTTACTTTTGCACCAATAGCTTTACCAGACGTCCCTTTCCAAAAGTAAGCAGAGCAGAGTTGAGTTACCTTTTTGATAACCTTCTGAGGCAGTATGAAGTGACTACACCAAAAGTTCTGCATGCTAGATATTACTGATTGGATGAGCTGAAGCCTTCCAACATAAGATAAGTGCTTTACTGTCCAACTATGTATTCTAGCAGTGATTTTTTCTATCAAGGGTTCACAATCCTTGACTCCAAGTCTTTTAGTAACTAAAGGAACCCCTAGATATCTAACAGGAAGTTTGCTGAGTTTAAAACCTGAAATTTTGTGAATTTCCACCAACACATCCTGTGAGATTCCAGCCAAAAATATTTCACACTTAGCATTATTGACCTACAAGCCAGAAAGGAGAGAAAAATCCTGCAATATAGACTTTATTACTAAGATTGAAGTTTTTGAGCCATGAGAAAAGATAAGTAAGTCATCTACAAAAGCTAGATGTGTAAGACCAATCTGAAGACATTTTGGATGATACTTAAAAGCTTCCTTTTGCTGCTGCCCTGTTTAATAACTGCGATAAGACTTCCATACAAAGAATAAAGAGATAAGGCGAGATCGGATCCCCCTGTCTTACGCCTTTTTCACTTGGAAAGTAACCAGTAAGGCTACCATTTACAGCAACAGAGTACATAGGGGTGGTAATGCAGCCATGAATCCAATCAACAAACTGTTTAGGCAAGCCTATAACATGTAAAACTTTGATGATGAAGTTCCAACTAAGAGAATCAAAAGCCTTACGAAGGTTTATCTTGATGGCACATCTAGGTGACTTATGCTTTCTTTGATATCCAGAGACTACCTCTTGGGCAAGCAAAATATTCTCCAACATGCTTCTCCCATCTATGAAAGCAGATTGGTTTTTACTAATTACAGTAGGGAGGCACTTTTTGAGCCTGTTAGCTAGATTTTTTGTTATGCATTTATAGATCACATTGCAGCAAGCTATAGGTCTGAATTCTGTCATTCTAGTAGGGTTTGGAACCTTAGGCACAAGGGCTATTATAGTAGAATTGACAGATCGGTGTAAAAAGCTAGTGGTGAAAAAATATTGAATAGCATGAACAACATCATCAGCTACAATAGACCAAGCAGCTTTATAAAATTTAGAAGTGTAACCATCAGGTCCAGGGGATTTGTCACTAGCAATAGAAAACATAAATGACCTTATCTCCTCTTTTGTGATAGGGGCTATCAGTGATTGGGTTTCTGAGTCATTTATAGTGGGAAGTAGCTTTTTCATAGACTCCAACGGAAAATCCAGTATCCCTGAAGGTGGGCTTCCAAGCTGATGTTGAAAATAATTCAATGCCACATTAGAAATAGCAGAGCTTGTCTCAAGTCTCTCTTCATTAGAGTTGATGAGAAGCTTTAGGGTGTTCTTTGATTGCTTTGCTTTGACTACTTTATGAAAGAAACCGGTGTTTTGGTCTCCCACTTTGAGCCAATGGATTTTTGCTTTCTGCTTATAAAACTTTTCTTCTGCTAACATCAAGTCATTAAGCTATGCTACAAGTTGTTTTTCCTTTTCAAGTAGATCCAAACTGAAATTTGGGCCAAGCAACAATTTTTGAACTAAAATTAACTCCTCTTTTTTGCTTTTAACTCTATTTGAGATGTTGCTGTAGTGCTCATGATTTAGCTTCTTCAAGCAAACTTTGAGCCTTTTTAACTTTGTTTGCAATACAAACATAGGGTTGCCAGCTACATGTTCTGCCCAAGATTCCTTAACAATCTTCAAGAAGTCGTCATGTTGAGAATTTGAAGGGCTTTGGAGAAGATTGCAAAGTATTGTCCAACTGTATGAATGCAGGGGAGTGATCTGAACATTCAGGAGCACGAAATTCAACAAAAGAATTAGAGAAAGTATCCAACCAAACATCATTTATAAGTACTCTATCCAATTTCCTAGCTAAAGGATTTGTTGGGTTCTTGTTACTCCAAGTGTATTGAGTTCTTGTGTAAGCATGATCAAACAAAGCATTTTGTACAAGAAAATATTGAAAATCCTTCATGTCAAGTGATGGGGTTGTCTTTTCTGTACAATCTGAACTTTCATCACAAGATTTGTAGATATTAACATCTCTAGCCAATATCCATGGGAAACCAGATAATTGACTAGCAAGGATACTGATGTGATTCCATAATCTTCTTCCATCTATACCTCTGTTTGAGCCATATAGAAAAGAAAAGTAAAACTTTCTCCGTTCATAAGCTAATTCAACTGTTATAGACTGATCTGTGCAAGCAATAGGATTTACAGTAATATTGTTCCTTCCAAGAAGCCAGATTCTCCCATTGTGAGCAAAATCATAGTTATGGATTAAACTCCATCTATTAAAAGATGAATTTAAAATATGCTGCATGTTCACCTTTCTAACTCTAGTTTCCAGCAATCAAGCTATATCAACATTCAAGAGATTTAATCTACTAGCTACTGCTTTGTGTTTTAGGGTTTTATTTAATCTCTAACATTCCAAACGATGATATTCATAAAGAGAGGGTGTGTGGGTTACCATTGTTAGTAGCTTTGCTACTCACTTTTTGCTGCCATTTTTGCTTTATGCTATTCTTTTTCCTCGGTAGAGCTTGTTGAATAGCATGTGAGACTCCTGCAGAGGCTGCTCTAGTTTTCTTGGGACTAACATGTTCCTTCCTTTACTCAGATTTGCATTGAGTTTCTTCTTCTTCGAGAATTGAGTCTAGGATAGAAAACCTGTTTACCTTTTCAGCACTATTTGATTGCTTAGTCATAGAAACTCTTTTAGGGTCTTTGCTAGAGGAAGGGCTGTTAGGTATTGTTTGTTCTATAGAATCTGAATTTTGTGCATGTGGAGAAAGTGATGTGATCATTTCACTTACAGGATTTGGTGTAGCTTCACTTGGTGTATCAGTTGGTTACTCAAAAGAGGTGCTGGAGGGGATATCTGTTGGAGCTAATATAGAGTTTTTCTTTACTTGCTCAGGGAACTTAGGCAACCATTGTTTAGAAACTTGTTTGGCTTTATTAGAACAATTTTTCATTGAGTGGCCAAAGGATTTGCACTTTTCACATCTAGCTGGCATCCAGGGAACTTCTACTCTTATTTTGATTTTTGATCCATTAGGAAGCATAACTAAAATTGAATAAGGAATCTTAGCTTCTACATCTATCTCGATACACACTTTGGCATAAGAAAGCCTTTCACATTTAGCAGTGACCTTGTCCATATACAGAGGCATTCCAATAGCACTTGCAATGTAGCTCAATCCTGTATTTGTAAATAATTCAAGAGGAACTCCATGTAATTTCACCCACACAGGAAATTTAGAATTTGGAATATGCAAAAAAGATAGCCCCGGTTGCCATTTTCGTAAGACAAGAGGAATATTTTGAATATGCCATGGGCCTGACTCAAGCACCCAATCTCTAGTGGAAGAGCTTTCAAAATTAAAGAGAAATAGATTTCCTTCAACCATAGATACCTTAATAGAGCCCCTTTTTCCCCATAAAGTGTTCGACATCTTCTGGACTAGACTAAGATTTGGGTTTCTGCCAATGAACTGACCTACTAAGCAATTTTTCCATTTGGCTATACCTTCACCGAAAGCTGTTAAAGCAGGAGAAACCAATACCTCATCAGTTGATGCAGATGGCTGAAAAAATTTCATAGACCTATCTTGCTTCCCAACAAAAGATGCCGAACTCGGTCCAGATTGGAGCATGTCAACTATATTTTTTGCTATAGATTTTTTAGTTTCTAGATCTGTTGCTGCTGTCTTCGTTTGAGCTCTTTCCTCAGATCTATTAGAATTTGCAATAGGTACTGTTGATGCCATTTTATTTGGGGCCTGATTGGTCCAAAGCCCACTAAATAAACCCTAGTCTCTAAGCTATAAATAACCAAGGTATGACCATCTACCTGATAAGCTCAATTCTAATAAACCCTATGCTAAGCTCTATTATGCTCTAATGACACCCTCCACAATCATTCACAACACAAGAAAGTGGACCTCACTAACTTGACCGTCGGAGGAGGTCACCCCTCAAACACCACAGGGGGACCTCTCTTTAGCACGGGTTTCTCTCTCTTGCAGGCCGTCGGAGCTCGATCTACTCGACGTTGAAGCCTCAATATTATTTGGCATCAACAATGGCGCCGTCTATGAGAAACGGCAAAAAGTTTTGCTCTTTCCGTCAACTTTTAGCTCCGACGACTGTCTGTTTGAGATCTCGCTGGAATCCAGCCGTCCGTTCGGTGAACCGACATCACCATCAGATTCCCCTCGACAAGATGAGTCAACCGTCAAAATTTCGTCCCGATCCGACATCGGACTCAGCCGTACGCGCCCCACGCACCGCCTCTTCTTCTCTCTCCTCTTCATCGACTGTCGGCTTAGATCTACGCAAATCCGGCAAATATCTTGTGACACCGCCGCCACCAACAGCTTGGGGGCAACGAGACGAAGCCACCTCTGAAATTTCAGCTCGTTCTGCCGCCGTAAAGATCCCCACGCGCCGTTGCCGGAATCCTCTCTCCCCCCGCAACTTCCGACTCAGATCTACGAAAATCCGGCCAACTTCTTGCTTAACAGCAAGTACCATCGGACTTGGGGCAGCAAGACGAAGCTCCCCACGAAATTTCACGGCCAACCAACGTCGGAATATTCTTCACGCGCCGACACGCGCTACACACGCGCCGGCCGCGTACCTCACGCTCTTCCGCGCGCCAGATCTGATTTTTACACCGAAATGCCACGTGGCCCAATTGTACTGTACCACGTCATCAGTCAAAGCCCAGTCAGCATGTACAGTCAGCAAGCCACGTTATCATCCTCTGACCTACTTTTTCTACGTCAGCAAGCCTTGTCATCTGATCCATCCAATAAGATCTGGCCACGTGGCGCACAGTCAGCGATCTAGCCCAATCAGGGCGTGACACGTGTTACTCAAGGCAGATAGTTGATTTTTACCGGTCCACCAAACCGTTGACTAAACTGGGTCAAACAGGAAACTTTGACCACCCGGTTCCACTCAAACCAAACCGGTTTTCAGTAAACTCAGACCGGTTCCTAAGGTTTTCGAACGTCCACTTTCCGATTTTAAGGTCAGATTCGGTTAATTCAATCTCGATTATTAATACCCTTATTTATCATTATGTTATGCATAAATTAAATTGCATTAGCTACGTTCGTTCGGACCTTGGTACTAGAACGTTGTTCATCTCAGACCATGGTAAATGAACGGCTTCGTCTTGGACATTGGCACATAAGCGACGAACGTCCAAAAACATTGCCAAATGAACACGAACGCCCTGGACATTCCATCGGACCACGAGTAACATCCTGGACTTTTCCACAGGAACGACGAACGTGAGGATCTTCATGCATTGATCATGTTTACACGATTATACATGCTTAATGCATATCTTCTCCCATTTACTAATAACATACTTGTTTGTCTAATGCATGGGAGCACGGTCGAGCATAACTCTACGATTGAGATTGAGTATAAATTACATGAACTCCGCGATGAGTATAAACTAAATGGACTCCGCTAATGAGTATAAACTAAAATGACGAACGACATCAAACTAATAAAACACCGAATAAAGCAAAGTCGCTCGCTCGACCACTTTATGATCGCTCTCACGAATGGGGGCAATTGTTGATACCACTTTATTTGGGGCCTGATTGGTCCAAAGCCCACTAGGTAAACCTTAGTCTCTAAGCTATAAATAACCAAGGTATGACCATCTACCTGATAAGCTCAATTATATTCTAATAAACCCTACGCTAAGCTCTATTATCTCTAATGACACCCTCCACAATCATTCACAACACAAGAAAGTGGACCTCACTAACTTGACCGTCGGAGGAGGTCCCCCTTCAAACACCACAGGGGGACCTCTCTTTAGCACGAGTTTCTCTCTCTTGCAGGCCGTTGGAGCTCGATCTACTCGACGTTGAAGCCTCGATATTATTTGGCATCAACAGGTACCTTTGATGCTGAGAGAGCTGGAAAATCTTTATCAGAGTGAAAAGGGGGAGAAATCTGTATTTTTCCAACTTGTATTACCGTAGATGCCCCGATTAAGGATTCCGACTCCTCAGAAAAGAAAGACAGAGACTCCTCGAGTATACCCTTGGCAGCCATTGAAGATCTGGTAGCTTAAGAGCCTGAGTTTTCTTTGCAGGTTGTCATGAGTGCAAAAGAGATTTGGTACAAAACTTCAAAAAAAGTTGAAACTTGAAAAGGAACTTTGATCGATGTTGATCAAAATATGAAGAGGGAACAAAGAAAACTTGAATTGATGTGAAAATGGCTAGAAAATACGATGAAGAACCATCGGAAAATGCAAAAAGGCCGATGCCGTACGTTAGTCGATCTAACGTAAGTTGAGAGCATTTTTTCCCCTCATCGTGTATTTCATGCGCCTAGAGCTCAATAATTTATTTAACATTGGGTCTTAAAATTTTATCCAAGCCCATCCGAACTTAAATTCTTGTTCAAACCCTCCCAAATATCGGGCAGAGTTACGGACTTGGACGAATAACCCGGTCCTTGAACATATCTAAACTAGTGTGTATATAAATAAATATAGAGAAAGAAAACGAAAAAAAGGGGGCCGGTTTGAGTTTAGGCAAGGCCCATGGGTTTGACAGGCCACTAGGACCATTTGGGTCTACTGATAACCCGACCCGACCCTTTGTACTTATTTTTATTTTTATTTTAGAGAGAATTATTTAGAAGTAGCAAGGAAACATACTGTAACTGAGCAGCGAGCAGGCAGTGTTCAATTGGCGCGAGTTCCGTAGTGTTACAACTTACAACTTAGTACAATTTAGAACCCATTCCCATGGATATGGAAACAGAAATAACAGGAGAAGCCAAGGAGCCGCCGAGAATCCACCGTCTGGACGAGTCGGTGGTCAACCGAATTGCTGCCGGAGAGGTAATCCAACGCCCAGTCTCCGCCGTGAAAGAGCTGGTCGAGAACAGTTTAGACGCTTCCTCAACTTCCATAAGCGTCCTCGTCAAGGACGGTGGCCTTAAACTCATTCAAGTTTCCGACGACGGCCACGGCATTCGAGTAATCATTTTCCTTTTGTTTTCTGGGCCACTGTTCATAGTTTAAATGTGCAACTTAATTTTTTTTTTTTTTTCTTAATTGAATGCATTTATGTTGTTAAAATCATAGCATGAAGACTTGCCAATATTATGCGAGAGGCACACAACTTCGAAGTTGTCCAAATACGAGGATTTGCAGTCAATAAAGTCGATGGGGTTTAGAGGGGAGGCGTTGGCGAGCATGACTTATGTGGGTCATGTGACTGTCACCACCATTACCAAAGGCCAATTGCATGGTTATAGGTTTTTTGATCTTTCCTCTTCCCCAAAATGTTCCAATTCTTCATTGAAAAATACTTCTCATTTTTTTCTATTTTGGTTTCTGTGCAGGGTTTCCTACAGAGATGGTGTGATGGAGCATGAACCCAAGGCATGTGCTGCTGTCAAAGGAACCCAAATAATGGTATCTACTATACTTTCCTTTTCTTTTACCCATTTTCTTTGAACTTATTTTCCATTTCATAGAAGTAAATTTTGTATGAAACTGATGAAAGAATTCAACTCTTGTTTGCTTTTGTTTTAAGAAAGACTAGTTTCTCTGTGGTTTGGTTTCTGTTTTCATATTGAAGAAAACTTGTTGATAGTTTAAGGGCATGGTTCTTGTCAAAATGCTAGTCCGTTGAGATCTTCAATACTCTCATTTTGAAATGATTAGTTCATGGCTCATTGAGGTTGAGTGAGTGATTGATGCAGGTTTGTTTAGCTTAAAATTATATCAATTACTAACTTAGAGTTATTTGAGCTTTACACTACTGGAAGGAGCTCTAGCCTGAGCTTGCAAGTTTTGTTCAGTCAAACTCATTTTAAAATGATTTGCACATAAAATATTTTTGAACCACAAATCTTTAATATGCATCGAACAACAATGGATAATTAAATATCATCAACTAAATCCAGTAAGTCAATCAAAACTACTGCGGTGGAAGGATCAAATAACTTCTAAATGCGGTTTGTTACTTGTCAAAAATAAGAAGCAAGAAGACAAGGTTTACTCAACTGCATGCAAGTGAGATGGGCTTATGAATTGATAAGCAAGCTTTATTCACAAGCAACTTGCGTACAAGCTATTTCCAAGCTTTCTTTTTGGACATAAACAAGCCAAGCACCTTTGTGCTCAAACTTGGATGAGCTCACTTTCCAAGCTCAAGTTTGATTGCTTAAAAAATTGAGTTCATATGTAGGTCCAGGTTCAAGTAAACTCTGAGTTGTGAGTCACTTTCACCTCTAGCAAGTTAGCTTCTTTACATTTTTGACTTATTTCCTTTTGGTCGTGTATTTCAGGTTGAGAATTTGTTCTATAACATGATTGCCAGGAGGAAGACACTGCAAAATTCTGCTGATGATTATACAAAAATTGTGGACTTGCTAAGCCGGTTTGCCATACATCATATTGATGTGAGCTTTTCTTGTAGAAAGGTGGGGCCCTCGTCATCAGTAGAACTTATTTATTTATTTATTTTTTTAACTTTTTACCTATATTATATACAATGTGGAATTGTGGTTTATCGTACTATGAGTTGGGTTTAATGCCTTTTTGAACTTGTTATGTTATCAGCATGGAGCTGCTAGAGCAGATGTTCACTCGGTTGCAACAGCATCAAGGCTCGATGCTATTAGATCTGTTTATGGGCTCTTGGTTGCTCGCAATCTGATCAAAATTGAAGCTTCAGATGATGATCCCTCTAGTTCAGTTTTCAAGATGGATGGCTTCATCTCCAATGCAAATTATGTTGCAAAGAAAACAACAATGGTGCTTTTCATCAATGGTATATTTACTGGTCTATATCAAAACTATTTCATGGCCTGGTATCTTCTATTTGATTTGCTCATGCTCTATTATCTGAAAGTCAAAAAGCAGAAGCACACTATGAACAAAGTTGGAGGATTATAGCTGATATGCTTATACAACCAACAGTGCAACCAAGTAGCAATATCAAACAATGACCAAGTAGCAATATCAAACAATGACTGAAACTGAAGGCTCTCAACCTAACTTTTCAAAAAACAATAAACTTGCCCCTATATTGACTTAACAATACTATCATGTGAAGCTCAAGATACACTCAATAAAATACCTTAGGCAAATGAAAGAAACTAAAATCATTCATCGAGAATAAACAAGCTTAAAGCCAATTTCAAGGCATGAAACAATTTTAAAATCCCCCTTTACTATGCTGGAAGGTTCACATGCTCTTTTCCTGCTGCATTAACTCCTGGTTGACAAGAGCTTGCCTCTGACAAGTTGTATTGCACACAACATTTTTAAAAATTAGATCTAACTTTCTTTTATATCATCAGTATAAAATCTGGATCATCAGTATTCATATCCTTCAATACCTCAAATCAACACCATCGAATGATAAAGGATTGGGTTACTTTAGTTGAGAACTAGTTGAGAACTAATAGTATTTGTAACCTGGTTTTCAGAACCATATTTATGTTCGAGAACCAAGTTTTATGTTTGCAGAATTGAAGTCCATTTGGTATGCCTGAAACTTTTGACTTCTATTTTGGGTTAAGATAGTTGATTTAGCATAAATTTGGGAAGTCTGCCTAAGGGTTTCTATCAGATTAGAGCTAGAAATAAGTTTTTTCCCCTTACCTTGCTTTTAATCCTCAAACTCTCTCGGTGTCTTAAGTCAAAATACTTGTTATCATATTACTTTTTGGTACTCATTACAGCATTGGCTTGGGAATCCATCCTAGTATCTCCCTTTTCAAGATGTAGGCTAACAATTCTAGAAAAGCCATTAGTCATAATCTAAATTTAATTGGTCGAGAAATTTACCTATATTTAAACATTATTATTATCCTACATTCTGCTTATATTGTTGCTTTGATACTTGCACTTTTATCTGACTTTCATTCTTTTCTTTTTTCTATGCCAATTACCTCAGATAGATTGGTTGAATGCACTGCTTTGAAGAGAGCTCTTGAAGTTGTTTATGCTGCAACCTTACCAAAAGCATCAAAGCCCTTCGTATATATGTCAATTATATTACCACCTGAGCATGTTGATGTCAACGTGCACCCAACAAAGAGAGAGGTACAAAAATCGAGGATATCTTCCTTCCCATTCATGCAATGATTGTACTTGTAGCTCTGAATCTAGAAATTAAGGGTTATGAGTAAGGTGTTTGTGGGGAAGGATCACCCAATAATAAATCTCTTAATGGTATGACCAAAAGCAGATGGACAGTTTTGTTATGCAGTTGTCACCACGGCATCAGTTAATTTGCCTATAGTTTTAGAAGCGCAAAGGGATTAAAAAATGTAGTAAAATACATATCATAAGTTTTTGTAATGATAGTCCCTCTCAATGCTAGGTTGAGACGTCGCTCAATGACAATCCAGGATTTCTTTGGGCTTTTTAACTATTTAGGCTTAATCATCATTTGGGCTTTGGTCTTGCATTGGGTCAATTTACTTGGTTAAAGCAACGATAGCTTTCTTTGAGATTTTCTTTAATTAAAATTTCCCCCTCTGTTGCTTGATTTCTTGTTTTCATCTAGTGGCTAAGACAACTTTATAATCAGCCAATTAAGACAAAATCTAAGCTCTTATAAACTTTTTGTAATGAATGCTTGATTCATGAGTTTGCAACCTTCTTCATGTTTAAGTCTTACCTTGCATGAGTTGCTTGCTGTTTGATCAGCTCTTGTAGAATGTTTAGTTTTCTGTGCTACTCCCTCTGACTTCTCTCTTTTCAAGCCTCACTTTTATTTTTCTTTTCTTAAACACGTTAATATGCAGGTCAGCCTTTTAAATCAGGAAGTTATTATTGAAAAGATACAAACTGTGGTTGAATCAATGTTGAGAGACTCAAACAAGACAAGGACATTTCAAGAACAGGTACATCTTGTCCTCTCTATAATTCATTATGAGATCAATCTGATGCTTTTTACCTAAGAGATTTTAGACTGTATATCAACCTTTAAAAGAATATTACAATGTGTCTTTTTCTTAATCTGTTGCTAGAACTGAATGGTTGAAATTTTAACTGATCACTATTATCAAGGATGGTTTGTTAAGAATCCATGTAATTCTGAAGTAATAATATCTTAGTGTATCATTTAGACATTCTGTTCTATGAGCGTAGGCAGTATTCTTGTCCTTTTGCACTATTATTTAGTTAACTAACATGGCTGTTTCATAAAAGAAACAGCTGATGCTCTCCCAAACAAAAAACCATATAGGTTAATTATCTTGCTTTTGAAGGTCAAGCTCAATGCTTTGTTCCGTTTCCTGCGTAGCTTTGGACTCCAGAAATTGCTGTTACATTCCATACAACCATTTGCCAGCACTTTTCTCGGCAATTGACTGTCCATATAATGCTTAAAGAACAACTTGCTGGCACATTGTAACAGCTTGCTGTCTATAGTGCAAGAAAAGTGTTAATTTGATGTTACAAACTATTTTTTTTTGTTCTCAGCATATTAAATAAATATTGCAGTCTCACTTGTGCACTTTCCTCTCATCATTTTGTGTTATTGCTTATGACAGACAGTGGAACCCTCTACCTCTGTTCCCTCAATATCAAACAATGATTTAGACCTTAATCCCTCATCCTCTGGTAATGGTATGGAAAACATTCTCGTTACGGCTCTTGCATGCTCTCTTGGATTTCCTACTCTGAGAATGTCTGTCAAGTGTCAGTTGCATTTGTTAACAGCCTAGTGTGGTTTCTTTAACTCTCAGGATCAAAATCACAGAAAGTTCCTGTGCACAAAATGGTAAGAATAGATTCATCTGATCCTGCTGGAAGGTTGCATGCCTACTTGACTACAAAACCCCGGAACCACCTTGAAATCAATTCTAGCTTGACAGCTGTGAGGTAGGACCTATTCCTAGTTCAGTCTTATAAAGAGTAATTCCTTTCTTCCTTTTTAATTGCTATATTCTTTAGACTTATCTGAGAGCGGGTGGTAGAGCTTTTCTTACCTTCTTGCACCTAGGTTCTTTTTGACGATTCATTTTCCTGAAATGTTGAGGTACTTTGGAGAATCCTTCCTTTTATGGAAATGCTCTTTGATGGGAAATTCTTTCATATGCACTTTGTTGCAAAAGAAAGATTTTCTGGAATTCCTTTTGTTTTGGTTTTCTATAAAGTACATGGGCCAGAATGCTAAACCTTAATGAGTTTCTGATGCTTGTGTGTTTTTTGACATAAAATAAGTTTAGATCTACACTGTCAGGCTATCTATCTATTTCTGACCTCTGTACACAGGTCATCTGTAAGACAAAGAAGGAACCTGAAAGAAACTGCAGATCTTTCAAGCATTCAGCAACTTCTCGATGATATTGAAAGCAAAACTCACTCTGGTAATTTCATCAAAATTTATTGTGCTAGAAAAGTTCGTTGGGTGATTTATCTGATAACTCTATCTGAAATGTATTATCTAGGTCTGCTCGATATTGTTCAACACTGCACGTATGTTGGAATGGCAGATGATGTTTTTGCATTGCTCCAGCATAATACACATCTATATCTTGCTAATGTGGTGAACTTAAGGTAATACTTGTGCACATTCTGGAAAAACAACCTGCTTATATGCTTATATCTTGTTTTGGCATGGCTAAGTATGTCTCAGTGTGGATAATTTTTTTTTTTTTTTAATTTTTTTTTTTTTTTTTTTTTTTTTTCCAGTTTGATAGAAAAGACTAATGCCTTTACAAGGTTTGAATTTTCTTTCTTGAAAGCTTGGTCAAAGATGCAAAGTATTTTATGCAATTATAGAAAGAAGTGATTATAAATGTAGGAGATAATGAACTTTGAAACCTTGAATACTTGAGTTGGACTTGCACTTTGATTTCTGTTTACTTCTCCTAAAAGCATGTTTTTTTCATTTTGTATGATTTTTTAAAATTTTGGTTTTTGTTTGCATTCGCAGCAAAGAGCTTATGTATCAGCTAGTTATTCGTCGATTTGGTCATTTTAATGCTATCCAACTAAGTGAACCAGCTCCCTTGCAAGAGTTAATTATGTTGGCCCTGAAGGAGGAGGACTTGGACCTAGAATGCAATGAAAATGATGACCTGAAAAGGAAGATTGCAGAAGTAATTTCTCTTCTCCTGGCATATGGTTAGAAATTTAATTTCTTAGAAAAATATATATTGCAGGTCTTATTATATGATTTAATGGAAGTTTCTTTCCTTTATTAAACATGGTAACTAGCCTTGTAGTCTAAATCATTTCTTCTTCTTCTTTTTTTTTTGGTCTAATCTTCATAAAAATTTTCATACTCTATCAAGCCCGGTTCAGCTGTTCATTCTTGCGTAATCCAGTTGTGGTGGAGTGTGGGGTGGGTAGGTGGGGAAGAGAACTGTTCTAAGGGAGAACCGGTTTCACTCTGTGACTCAACATGTGTAATTCTCAACTGGTTTATCAGTTGAGCTTGTCCGAATTTTTAAAATTAACACTGAAAACAAATTTTCACATTTTTGACTAATTAAAACATTCTTGCATAATGCCTCTTCTTTGATTGCTTTTGCTTTTCCCCAAGTTTTTTTCACTTGAATGAAATTCGATGTAACCAGTTATCTTTATTAATGTGTTAGTTGATTTCATGAATGTTCATAAAGTTACCTTTTGAGTATGTAATACATTTGCTTTACTTTGGCTTTCAACATCTACGTCTTTCTACCCATTATGGTTGCACTTATTCAAACCTTTGAACTTCTACAGATGAATACGCAGTTGCTTAAGCAAAAGACTGAAATGCTAGAGGAGTATTTCAGCATTTCTATTGATCCGGATGGGAACTTGTTGAGGCTTCCAATTTTACTTGATCAGTACACTCCAGACATGGATCGTGTTCCGGAATTTGCTCTATGCATGGGAAATGATGTAGGTCTTAGTGTTTAATTGTGGTAATTCATGATTTTAGTGTTATACATCTGGTAGTCATTGGATATTGTGAGCTTTTTTGTGCTAAGTTCTTTGAGATCTCATTGCGTGTTGAAGGTTTGTGATTATTTTTCACACAGACTGGGACTGCTATAGAAATGTGTCTGTTCAAATTTTCTTTTAACATGTAACAGTCAATCTTATGACAACATTAGCAACATGGCTGTTGATGCAAATGGATCTTATTACTTCTACTTTTCTCTTGTCCATATGTAAATACATACATGCTTACATATATGTATGGACACACACACACTTGGTTTAATTTTTCTTTTCTTCTTCTTTCTCTCCCTTCCCTCTTTCTTTGGCATTTTCAGAGACTTCATCAAGCCCTCTGTCACCTTTATCTAAGGTTCTGTTCTCCTACCTGCATCATTGATGATGGAACATTGGTTCCCTCCCTCCCTTCTTTTACCTTCTTTTTTAATTTCTATCAATACTTCAGTTTCTCTTTTCCGTTATATGGTTGCAGCCTTTGGCAGCCTCCTTCCTCCCTTTTTTATTGTCTTGCGAATTTTGGCAATTCTGTCTTGTGTCATGCTGGTCGAGTATAAATTCATGCTTGAAGCACTTGAAGGAATCACTACAAGTATCAATTAGGAAAAAAAGTGAGAAAGATATACTATTAATTTGATAATTTCCACTGTTGTCAAGAGCTGCATTTTTTCTATTTTACAAGGACTTACCTTGTTTCGTTAGTCTTGTTAGCTGATATGACTTACTTTTATGTGTTATAATTTTTTTACATATAAAATTTTGTGTTTTAATGGAGAAAAACTTGTTTGTTTGGATTATAATGTCTCCTATTTACTGTAGGTTGACTGGGAAGAAGAAAAAAGTTGCTTACAATCACTTGCAGCTGCTCTTGGGAATTTTTATGCCATGCATCCTCCTTTGTTGCCAAATCCATCAGGTGAAGGATTGGAATTTTATAAAAAGAGAAAACATGAGAAGAATTCTCAGGATGCTGGAAATTCTTCTTCTGGCCGTGGTATGTCTCAATCTCTTTTTCCTGAGGATAAGCCTTTTTTATGAGACTAGTAGAAAGCATGAGCAGTAATAATTAAATATACTTCAGTTTTACTAATAAAACTGCAAGCTATGAGAAAATGCAATGTGATGGAATTTCTTTGCAACAGAGAGCCCTAAGGCCCGGTTTAAGATGCAAAAAATGCAGCTGCTAGTACTTTAGTGCCTTATAGAAATTATAAACCATAATTGAGAATATCACATTGAAGACAAATTATTACATTCAATACTAAGCAGGTGTCATTGGGCCACTAATTAGCAAAGCTCATATATCTTGTTATTAATATGTTTTGCACTTATTTTTGTAGAAAGTTTGCTTCAAATCTGTCATAATTGTAACTTAACATGCCATTAGTGTGATTACAAACAATTGCTAATTGTATTAGTTCTTCTTGGATTATAATTAAGGCAGCTTTTGCTTCTCTTCATCCAAATTGAGTAATATCGATCTAAATTTTCACCTCTAGAAACTTTGTTCTCTATCATTTTCTTTTGGGTTTAGAAATCTTATCAAAATTGAGGGTTCTATTGACAATGGGGCTATGTAACGTTCTTGCAATTGTAGACAAGTCTTGCTGCATAAATCTATATAATAATTTTTGCATGGTACTTTGTTTTGATACAATTCTCTAGTCTTCTTTATGCTTTTTGCTTCAAAGTTTGTTTCCAGGAGAGTAGAGGTTTATGTTCATGTTAACTGAAGGTTGCAAACAAGTAAGTTCTGGTTCGTTCAAGCCATGTTCTGGTCATTCTGGGTTTGAGTCTTTTTGGGTGTGGGCTAGTTCAAGTCTTTCTAAGATTTTAGGCTAGATGTAACCATTCAAGCATACCTTTTAGGTTCAGGCAGGCTTGGAGTTCAGGGTTTTGAGGGTCGGATTCTTTCAGTTTCAAGGATCTTTTAAGTTCAGATAGTTTCACTTTTGGGCCATTTTGGATTTGGGTTCAGGGCCATTTTGCGATTTTTAATGTTAAGTACCAGCGCAAAAAGATGTGAAGGGAGTGCTAATTAAATGTTTGCTAGCTTTGCTCAAACAAGTGCCATTCTCTCGTCTCAAATAACCGAAGGCAGAAGTAGTAACCATGTTGTTGCCTATCCTGTTAAGGTGGTTTCTCCATTATTTACTAAGAATTATATTCCTGCCTCACTCAATATGCAATTTACCAACTTGTTTGCACTATGTTACGTGGGCTTTTCAATTCACCCTAATGTACCTAGGTCCTGGACATTTTCGACATTTAAACTTTATGCGGTATGATGCTTAGATATACTTAACTATCACTGTAAAAGGTTACTGATATAAGATAAACTCTGTTGAATACATACCCATGTTTGGTATCTGGTCCAAGTCCATGTAAAGGGCTTGGTGCTTATATTCCTTGTGTAGGGTGCTGCTTTTGGAAATTTTAACTTCCATGCCATCAATGATTAATAATTAGCCTCATTGTTCTATGGTGTTCACAGGGGATGATGAAATTAAAATAGAGGATGAATTTGAGCAAGAACTACTTTCAGAGGCAGAGACTGCATGGGCCCAGCGTGAATGGTCAATCCAACATGTCTTGTTTTCATCCATGAGAATCTTTCTAAAGCCTCCAACTTCAATGGCTGTTAATGGAACATTTGTCAAGGTAAGCAGATTCTTTTCTTCAGAAGTGCTAATATAGGCAGAGTTTTCTCATGTTCACAGTTGGAGGTCCATTGGACCTTTTCGTTTAGTCTTATCTCTTAAACCCATCCTTCTTTCAATGACTGGAGTCTTTGAACATTAGACTGAGCATCCTCTTGGTAACATATATAGAGTTCCCATTGTGTATTGTATTTGCTTTTGTATGGTTGAATCAAAAGAAAAGGTGATATACGGAGAAATGGACTAATATTTTTAGGGGATGAAGCGAGAAATAGTATATTAAATCTAATAGCACATATGGTGAACTTTGTACTAGAAACTTCTTCTCATTTCCCCCTGCAGTTTTTGGATCAAAGGATGTCGTATACAACTTTGTTTTGTTAGTAGTCAAGTACACTAATGCGTGACGCTTGCCTTTCTTTTAAGGTGGCTTCACTGGAGAAGCTCTACAAGATTTTCGAGCGATGTTAATAAAAGAGATTGCGATTATATGATGATGTAAGAAAACTCGTGCATGGCGGCTATCATCTGAAGGTCTTCAATTTTGCAGTAAGTGTGATATAGTGCGCAGATCCAGAACTTGTTTGGGAAGTAATGCATTTCAATGAAGGGTGTATGCCATGCATGAAGAATCACTTGGCGAACCCGAAACAAGAAGAAAACACCCCTTTCCTTTACTAGTTCCCTCCATTGGGAAAGCGACTATTTTTGTTTCTTCTCTTGTGTTTGTGCAGGAATTGTGGCAGCTAAACATTAAAGGCTCTAGCCTCCATAAGCTGCTGCATTTTGAAATTCAGTTTTCCTGTATACTGCGAATGTAAATATTGAAATTAAAGGGCTTAAAAGAGAAAAAAAATCGTTTTGTTTTTAATCCTTGGAAGTTGGAAGTATCTGAAATGAAATCCATGACCATTCTTCATGTTGATGACTGTATTCTTCATCTAATAATTCCAAGGTATATATTCAAAATCACAAATATTTACTTGCTAATTTAATGCAATTTATTTACTTGTTACATACTTAGTACACATAGATAGATACTACGTGTTATAGTACTAGACTAGATAAGAAAAAAAGATAGGAGAATACGTTATTACACTCATCAGTGACAGTCATCATATCTTCCAAATCAAACATTCAATGTAGGTAACGTAAAGCAACTTGTCCAGTTCCCAAGAAAATGTTTCCCAATAAATGAAAATGAAACCCTCTTTTCATCTTCCATTCCACTACTATTCGCATTAACAGAGTTAGTGGTGTATATATAATATTCCAAAACCCTGTCTATGACTATTTGTTCCTCCACAGGTATGATACAACACAGCAAATACTCTTAAAATTTGCTGCTTCTCTCACTTCTGCATCTGAAACTGAAAAGCTTTCTCCTTCCGGTACTCCAACTCCACTACCCCCAAATAACAGAACCAGGTTATGTTCCACTTAATCCCTAATTTAATCTCCCTTCATTGTCAGTTTCGGCACTAGTTTACTTCTTTATTTTTCTATTCTATTCTCTCTTTTTCTTTTTTTTGGTTAACCAAACTTTCTGTCATTTTGTTTACCAAAACTTGATATTTATTTTCAGTCTAATTAATTCTTCATAGTATATTCTATCATGATCATAGCTTTGTCCTTTATTCCACTCCTCATATGGAATATTTTTAATATATTAATTAATGTACCTCCACTTCAGGCACTACGTATTCGGTTCTTATATATATAATATATAATATATATCCTATCCTGTTTAAAATTAGTACTATATTGTTTCGGGATTGCTTCAGCCAAGGAGATTTGTCCTCACATTGCTTGGTGCAAAAATGAATTAGATCAATTAAACATTTCACTCATAATCCAATGCTTTTACTTTGTTAATTAGCAGTTATAATGTCTCATTTTGCATATCCTTTTGATACCTTTTCACAAAGAAATGACCATGTATAAATGATTTTACAAACGCAAGCATGATTCTCAAAAACAATTCTTCTATTTTTTTCCTCTGCATTTAAATATTAAATATTGTATTGCTAAAGTTAGAATTCATTACAGGTAAAAAGGAACTTTGTTGGCAACGGATTCAGGGCCCTCTACTAAGGTACTCTAACCAAAAAGACTAATGCAAAATTAATTATGCTCTTATCTAAATTGATTCTTTGCAATATTACTTGCACTATTATACTTCCCTCAAGCATGAGAACTGATCATTCCTTCTTTTGTTCAATGCCCTTTACAACCATACATTTCCATGTTCGCAGGTTGCCCAGCAACCAGAGCTTGAAGAGCTCAGAAGGCTAGACCCATCTATTCAAGACCTTATCAGGGCACTTGAAGGAGTACTGGGACTCAAGTATCCCCTAATACCTCCTAAAGACCTCGGTCTGGAAGTAAGAAGAGACCCTGTTCTCTTAAAGGTGGTAAAGCTGCTGATTGCATATCATTATCTGACCAACAGTCAAAATATAGCCCAGTACACCACACTGTACACATGGCTGCGCCTGAATCCAGAGGACATGCCAGGACCCTTGACTGTTCTTCAACAGCTGCAGCAGCCTCATATTGTTGAGGCTATGTGCATACGTGGGCTGGCTGACCCAAGTGTCCCTCAATTAGCCGTAGAAACTGATGATCCATCACCTGATAATATCACCCTGCTTCTGCCAACTAGCCATTGCATTATTGATGCTGATAAGAAAGCATCCTATCTTATCAGTGCGGATGATATCCTCCAAGCACAGTTGAAGATCAGCACAAACATAAATTTTTCTTCTGGTCTTTTATCCTATGAGTTTGAGTTTAACATTGGAAAGGAAGGGAGCCTCTCTCCGAGCCAATCTGCTGCAGGACCTTTTCCACACCCTACAGATTTCACTGCACTTCTCTACAATGCCAGGGGAGCGGCTGGCACTGCCACCCGAGCACATATCGAAGAGTTAGTTGAAAGCTACGAGCCAATGATAGTCATCATAGTGGAGACAAGGCAGGGGTCATCTGGTGCAGAGGAATTGTCAGAGGCAATCCAATACCCTCAGGTTGTCAGTGTTGATCCAATTCAATACATGGGAGGTATTTGGATCCTCTCAAATCTGAAAACACTAAGTGTGCAGCTGCTAAAGGATACCAAAGAAGAAGTTGAGATGAACCTGCTGAGGACTGGAGTGCCAAGCCCTGCTTAACAGGTATAGAAATCTCAAAATATGACATGCTAATTATCCACATTAACATTTTTGCTGCAACCGTCCACCGCCATGCTAACATTGAGTCTATTCCTGTATTGACTGCAGATTCCACCAACTGGTCTTGCAAGAAGAATATGCCGTTCCAGTGTCAACAACCTTTTGTCTTATGCATAGGCTTATTTTATGTTTAAAGTTTCCTATGGTGCCTGAATTGCAACCAAACAATATATTTCCTGTTGCATCACCGTTAATTGTGTTTATTTAGTAGTAGACTAGTAGTGTATATGGCTAAATTGTCATCTGAACAATTCAGTTCCTATCTATTACTATTACTTACCTTGTTTATTGCATTTGCTCAATTAATTCTTCAACCTAAAACGGAAGTAGGAGGACCATACATACATTTTGATGTCAAAAAAAATAAAAATATATACACATACATTTATTGTTCCACTTCCTGCCCACCTGTCTGGATCTTTTAGAATTCACAGCTTTAGTCGGGCTACAATACATCTGATCATCATCTAAGCTTGGGATTTTTTTTGGCTAGTACATAGTTAGTCAAATTGGAAAACAAGTTTCACCAAAACAAAAAAAAAAAAAAGGAAAACAAGGAGGTTACCACTTAATTTATCTATACAATTCGCTTTCTTGGTGCCAAGAAAAAAAAATTATCTATACAATAATTGGAACTTAAAGAGATTGATTTGTCTTCAAACTCAAGTCCAAATGAATTAATCTAAAACGGTGATGATAGTATGAACATGAAATGTAGACTCCAAATCCGGAATTTGCTTGATTTCGAAAGATTCAAACATTTCTCTCAAACATGACAAAATCCAAATCCCAAATGACTCAACAAACCCTCAAATTACATAAATTAATTGGATGAATTATGGAGATCTGAACCAACCTTGAACACCAGTTGGGTACATAGTACCACTAAAAAGAGTTAATTACATTTTTTTGGGTACATATGACACAAATATTAGATTTAAGAATGAATTATTAGTTTGTTAAATATTTCAATAGTATCAATTTAATATTAAATACTTAAGCATAAATTTATCAATTATATAACCTATATATATGAATATATATTTTTGTATTAAAAACCACTTTATTGCTAATGCTTTCAAAAGAAGAAAAAACAAAGGCACTTTTGTAGCCAAAAAAATAAAATAAAGAAAAACAACAACAAAGCAGTAGTATTGCCTATGTATGAGGAACATGAGACTTCAACTAGGTGAAGTTTTGGTTTTATAGTGCAAACAAAAGAAGAGAGTTTGTAAATAGCTATGAATCGAAATATTCCAAGCAAGCATTGAGTTTTCTTACTAAAAAAAAATGAAAAGAAAAAGAAATGGGTTCAAATTAAGCTAAAACCCGATGGATAAGTCGCCTGCAGGCTTCAAAAATGTTGGCCCTTCTTCTTCTTCTTCTTCTTGTTTTTCCTGCAACATGCATTACTTCATTGTGAGCATCGGCAAAAGGCAGATCATCGCAATGGTGAAATATTTTGTAATATCCTGTTGGAGTTGAAACAGAAGATGATCTCCTTAGTGAAAATACTCTCTTCAATGAAGAATTAGTATTCTCTTTCTCAGCTCTCAATGCAAGTATGGAACAAGTTGCTGAACGACTTCTGCTCAATATTACCCCAAATATCTCTCCATTTTCTTCCTCTTCTTCCTTTTCTGCTTTGCCTGATTCAACTGCCCTCCTCTGCAGCTTTGGCAACTCCATTTGCTCTTGTTTTCAGACCTTTCTCTTCATTTCTTTGAATTCCTAATAATTAACATTATTTCCATATGTTTGGTTGGTAGGGATATGAAAGCAAAATTACAAGGGAGGGAGAAAAAGGGTGGAAAGGAAAACTTTATCTTTTTTTTTGTGTTAAGGAATGTAAGATTGAAAATTTATGAAAGCTGTATACGTCCACAAAAATTTGAAATATCGCTCACATTTATTTTTATACCTAAAGCCTGTTAGGGATCAAACCTTAATCATTAAAATTGGAATTAAGAGTCCAGCAACCACTAGACTAGATGCCCGATAGTCACATTTTATTTTAGTAATAGATGAAAAAAAATTGAAGTGAAGGCTATTCCTTTTAAAAAGTGGGCAACTAATCTATAAAAAATTTAATTTCCTCTTACCAAACAAAGAAGTGAACAAAGACCCTTTTCATTTTTCTTTTATTTTCTTCTCCTATAGATATACTGTGTAAAACAGAAAACTTGGCTTACAAATGGAGCAACATATGAATTTCAGTGCTGGTTCACGCATTTGTTGACATGAAAATATTGGAAATTGGCAATTTGGGGACTTGATTTCTCATTAGGTTTTACTTTCTATACTACTGTAGCAGGTTGGTTAGGCCACCAAGAATCAATAATTGGTCTAAGGTTATTAATTGTTTTCAAACTGATGAGAAAGAAATGTCAACATTATTGTAAATTTTGATCTATCTACCCATTTATTGAAGTAATGTCAGTCATTGTCAAAATCATCTCATCTCAACAAATATGGAATCAATTATCTTTTTCCCTTGGGTTAATGCAAGTAAATTGAAAAAGAGGGACATAAGGGATGGTTGAAAATGCCTTCACATGGAGTGGGGTAGGACTGTTGGAGGCTAAATTCATATCCATGTAATTCAAAGTGGTAGCATATATATTTCTAAACATATATGGACACATTAATTATGTAATGTGGCCCAAAGAAAAGACAATAACAACCCATCTCTTGAGAGGAGAAAATAACAAAATTGGCCTTGGCTCTCAATCTTTACACTTAGTCAAGGAATACTTTTTCTGTTTCGTTTTAAATTTTTGTTGAAGTTTATTAAGTTTTATTGGATGGGAATTGATAATTTTCTTGTAAAATTAATTGAATAATAATATATATAAGGAGAAACAAGGAAAGCAAAACAAAAATGGACCCTTAGGTTAACATAGATGTCATTTTTGTAATGTTGTAAATCCTGGCCCAACTCATAACCCGCTGGGGTTGCTGGGTCACGGGTTAATCGGGCTGTCTGGGTCAACCGATCGGATCAAAATAAGCTATTTTTTATTTAAAATATTTGTTTATTAAATATAGTAAATATATAACAAGAAAATGAATCTGGTGTGGTGTCAAAGGTACACATTTTTATGAAACAGAGGTAATGAGTTCAAAACCCACCAACTACAAATATTCTTCAGCATTGTTTCAAATATAAAACCACCGGTTCAAATGGTCCAGGTCAAACCCACCAACTACAAATATTCTTCAACATTTTTTCAAATATAAAACCACCGGTTCAAACGGTTCGGGTCAAACCCACCAACTACAAATATTCTTCAACAATTTTTCAAATATAAAACCACCGGTTCAAATGGTTCGGGTCCGAGCTAACTGTTGGTCAACCCAGAATTTGATCGGGCTAATATGCCCCCGGGTGACACTCCCTCTCCGGCCCAGAGAGGCCAATGGGTCCCGGACTAACTGGGTCGCCTGTCCGAGCAGGGGCGGATCTTGATTCATAAGTTTGAGCGGGCCAATTTAAATTGACCTATGCAATATTTAATTTTGGGGGGGCCAAATTGAAAAATGTGAAATGAAACATATAGAAATGTTATATGGTACTATGGGAATTTTGCATTTTTGGGGGGGGGGGGGATGGCCCCCTCATTGACATGCAAAGATCCGTCCCTGCGTCCGAGCTGGGTCTAACAAAACTGCATTTTTGTCTTTTTGACATACCATAGAGTCAAGTAGAGTTCAATTCATCAACTCTATAATTCAACTCAGAATTTGACCGAGCTAA
>AWWV01007570.1:0-21019 GCA_001974805.1 Corchorus capsularis
AGAATTTGACCGAGCTAATATACCCCCGGGTGACACCCCCTCTCCGGCTCGAAGAGACCACTGAGTTCTGGGCTAACCGGGTTTGTCAACACTGCATTTTTGTCTTTTTGACACAAGTAGAGTTTAATTCATCAACTCTATAATTCTTATATTGAGGTAAACGTGCAGAGGTTACCTTGGACTATGACAACCCCCCCCCCCTCACTTATACTTTTGTTAAAAAAAAAAAACCAAAAAATGTGTAGAGGTTCATGTTCGAGTTTATTTTACATCAAAAGTAAAGTTTAAATAGAAGTTAATTAGATAAAAACAAACTATTACATAAATCGAATTCTTATGCATGAAGAAAGGTCTTGCATACCTCTTGGGACTTACTCCAAGTCTATATATATAAGATTCGAACATTGGTTTCTCATGAAAATAATAAATTAATTAACAATACTTAGAAACAACCGAGATATAAGATCCAACTTATTTCAAACAACTTATTGGATGCTTTAATATAAACGAGGTGGAAATAGCAAAGATCAATTTATGCTTATTGGATGGATCTTGATTGGGAGACCCTCCTCCGGAATGGGTGAAGGAATGTAGGAAATCTTTTCATTGGGATTAACCTTGTCCCATTTGAATTTGGTGACCAAATTATGTATGAAAGTGAGGATTTCCAGTCGAGCGTACTCTTTCCCTGGGCACATTCTTGGACCTCCACCAAATGGAACAAAAGTGTAGGGTGCTGGCCCATTTCCTTCAAACCTTGAAGGATCAAATTTCTCTGGATCTGGGAAATAGTTGGGATTTTTGTTTGTTGAATGCACGGTCCAGAAGGCCTAATCATCAATCAAATAACCAAATTATATTATATATATAGTTAAGAATTCAACATTAGCAAATTATTTATAAGAAATAAGAAATGAATTAATTATATATATACCTTCCATCCCTTCGGAATTGTATGGCCTGCATAATTAAAGTCAGTAATGGCCTCTCTAAAAGCTCCATTAGCAGGTGGCGCCAGCCTCATTGCTTCACATGCCACGCACCAAGTGTATTTCATTTTCTGAATATCTTCCCATTTCAATGCTTCTCCAGCCTCTTTTGACCTCAATATATCCATATGCTCTGCAATCAATATATAATATAGTCCAACAATTAATTAAGATTAAGATCAATGAAACCTTAATATTCATTGAGTTCTTGATTAAGTCTTCAAATATATATACCTTCCAAGACCCTTTTAAATACGTCAGGATAATCGGTAAGATAGCTAACAATGAAGGTAATTGCGGTACTTGTAGTGTCATGGCTAGCAATAAAGAATCCCACAATCTTGTTACCAATCTCTACCTCAGTCATACCGTCCATTAGCATACTATCCACCAAATCTGAAGCCACAGTTTTAGCCTTGTCCAAAATCTCGTTTTTCTTCTTGGTAATGAGGGCAAAAAGCTCTTTCCGAATCTGCCTGCCCGCTTTCACGGCGCGATTGAATGTCGTTCCAGGAAGATCAATGGGCACAGATATGAGACCGGCGGTGGCAAGAGCGAAAGGCCTAGCAAACTTTTCAATCTCATCTTGATCTTGAACGCTCATGAACAATCGACATGCGAGGGCAAAAGTGTACTTTTTCGAAAGTGGGAAAACTTGGACTTGATCATAGGGAGACCAATATTGGTCCAAATGCTCCTTCGCCATTATATCCATAACAGGAATGTAATGCTGAAGGGAATCTGGCTTGAGAAATGGAGGAAGATACGCCCGAAGTTTCGTCGATTCTTCTTTGGAAGAGTTATCGACGCTTGAAGGATCCATTAAAGCTTTCTTGATGGAATTCGGCCACCAAGAAGTGACATATTTGTTTTGGCCAGAGAAGAGGAACTTGTTGCCTGCAGCTCCACAAAAGATAGCCATGTCTTCGCCTAGCAATGATGTACGGAACACATCGGGTGAATATTTGGTAGTTCTGTCTGTTACAAATTTCTCAGGAGTTCCACGTCTCGAAGCCAACACAAAATCCATGGTTTCGCCAATGTATGGAAGACCCTTTTTCCCCGGCGGAAGGTTCCGAGTACCGGCGGTGGATTTGAACTTGTAAACCAAGTAGATGACACCGGCGGAGACGTACAAAACAACCAGGTGGAGGAAGTATGGCATTAGAGAATCAACAACGTCCATGTCTTCCGTTTATCTTATTAATTTGCTAAGCACTTCAATTAATGTTACAAAAGCTAGTACAATTTCTTAATGAAGGGAATGGAGATTCGTAGTGATTTATATATAGTCACATCGATAGCCGAACTTATGTGCGGGTATAACTTCATTTTACTTGTTAATTTGTACCATTTTTTGTCCGTATATTATTTTGTCATGGATGACAAATTCTTTGACCTCCGATCCTTCAAATTCTGGAATCTCTAAACTTTTTTTTATTATATTAAAAATCTTCATAAATTGGGTATTACTAGTTGATGCTACTTTCTGATTTGATTGTTTGATACCTTTCTTCTTCTATATTCTTTTTTTTTTCGTTATTCTTAATTAGTTTTCTATCAGGATCCTCCTTGTTGGCGTCAAGCTAGATAGAAACTAGATAGAAACGTTTTTCAGGACAAAAGAAATTAAGAATTTGGGAAGAGTATTTGCCTCATGTTGAATTTGCATACAATAGAAGCATACATAATACTACTGGTTATTCACCTTTTGAGATTGTGTATGCTTTTAATCCTTAAACCCCATTGGATTTGTTGAGTAAACTTTTGAGTGTGCAAGTTGACATGGATGGTAAAAGGTATAGAGATATGAGAGTTTTGATGAATGAGGGAAATGAGATTTTCATTCATAGTGTTGTTGTGTTACAATGAGTATATTTATACAAGTAGAGTTGTGCTGTAAAGTAATTACAATATGAATTCAAACTAGCATTGAATGAATCAATCCTAGGGAACTAGCTTTGAATGGGAAACTGTTCTGACTAGCTTTGAATGGAGAACTGTCTTGACTAACTTGGAATGAGAGTCTGACTTTGAATGATCCTTAACAAAAGGAAGGCCGAATATGTTAAGGATCTTCATGAAAAGGTTAGAGCTCAAATTGAGAAGAAAACACAACACTACATGAAGAATGCTAACAAAGGGCGCAAAGAGGTTATGTTTGAATCTGGAGATTGGGTTTGGTTGCATCTAAGGAAAGATTTCCTGAAAAGATCTGGAAATCTAAGATGCTACCCCGTAGAGATGGTACATTCCAAGTGTTGGAGAGGATCAACAATAATGCCTACAAGCTAGATCTTTCGAGTGAATATGGTAATGTAAGTGCTACCTTTAATGTTGCAGATTTATCTTTGTTTGATAATGATGCAGATTTGAGGACAAATCCTTTTCAACGGAGAGGGGATAATGCGTCAAAGGCTTACCATGACCTTAAAAAACACAATGGAGATCATGGAGAGGATGAGCATGGGCTGCATGGAAGCAAGGACAAGCATGAAGTAGATGGTGATATCACACAACTTGTTCCAAGCACCAAGGAGATGCCAAAGATACCATTTGATCCATTGAAGATGCCATTAGGTCCGATGACAAGAGTAAGAGCTAAGTGGTTCAAGGATGCACTAATGGGCCTTGTTCGAAGTCATCTTGAAGACTTGAAAACCATTGAAGTTCAATTGAAGAGCTTTGGTGATGTTTTGAGTAAGAATATTCCCAACGATTCCAAGCTTACATTACTTGCAATCGATGAGCAATTGGGCTAGATTGATGTAATTCGGCCATTGTGGGCTTTATTCTATCTTAGATTAGCTTATAATTATGTTTAGATGACATTGGATTGGGCCTTGTTTGACTAAGTCCAATCCTTGCTTAATTTTGCTTTGTTATTTACTTTTCCTAGTAGGACTTGGTTTAGGCTATTTCCTTGTCCTTTCCTTTATGTTTAGCCGCCCATCCTATTTAGGATTAGGGTAAGGGGCGTCCCCTATGCCTATATAAAGGGACCAACTCCCTCTTGTAAATATAAGTTAAGTTTTCAATAAAGATTTTGAGGTTTATTCATCTAAATTGATTATCTTAGCTTCATTGTTCTAGTTTGAGCATAGTTAGGGTTCTTCAATCTTGTAGAGTCCTAGCAAACAATTAGGTTGTGATTGCTTAATTGTTTGTGAACTTTGTGATCTTAGGTTGACAATTGCAGGTCTAATTGGAGATCTAGGGTCGACAAAAGAAGAGGAGTTGCCTTGTGAAGACTTGTAGACACCGAAATTTAGTTTAGGCCAAGTCTAAATTAATTAGTTTTGGTTTAAGCCTAGTGATGTGACCTGATTAGGTTTGGGTTACAATTTATTGGATTGAGTTTGGATTTTAGTAATTATTTAATTTAATTGGGCTAGTTAGGTGGGTCAAATAAATAAATACTACACATGTTAAATAAGTATGTATTGGAAATTTCCTATTAGTTTTTCTACATGACTTGCTCCCAAAGAATTTAGCCCTATATAAAGGCTCCCTTTTCCCAACCCTAGAAAAAGAGAGAGACACACGTTAGAGAGAATTTCGGACTGCTACCTTAGTTTTTGTTGCAATTGAGTTAGAAACAAGTCTGCAATTATTCTTCGTCGAACAAGGAGGAAAGACACTGAAACTCCAAAAGAGAAAGGTACGTTCAGTACCTATTTTCCACGTGGGGGTCGTGGAATCATATGCCCACCCCAATTTCCTTTTGCCTTGAATTTGCAATCTGTATTCGTTTGTTTCTATTCTATTTTTTTTTTCCTTTTTCATCTTTGTTAATACTTAATAGCAATTGATGGTTAGATTTTTATTACATTATATATATATATATATATGTTTTTATGAGCTTGTCTTACGATTATTATATTGATTTGATGCAAAGGTTAAAATCATGTTTTAATTAGTTTTCTTTTGTAAACAAAAATTCAAGAAATAAACTCAAAACAATCAAAATCATTCTCTTATCAAAATATATATATATATATATATAAAAGAAATTACTCCTGGCTCGCATGAATATAAACTGTTAACGGCAAAATCATATGCATTAGATTAGGTTAGGTAAATCCATCAAATTCTGTCAATCTTGTGGGGAATTTGGGGATTTTGCATAATTAGGGTTCATGTAAAATAATAAAATTTGTAAAGAGAGTATTTTCTAAATCTTGCCAAATTGTGGAAGGTTTAGGAGATATTTTAAGAAATAAATAAATTATAAAGATTGAATAATAATGAGAATATTTCTCTAAATCTTGTCAGGTTGTGGGAGATTTGAAAAATATTAAATAATAATAATAAAAAAGAAGTTAAGATAAATATTTACATAAAAAAGTAATTGACAATAAAGATTTATAAAAAAATAATTGACAATAAAGATTTATAAAAAAATAGTAATTAAAAGATTTTTCCAAATTTGTAGGAAGTCTAGAAAAAATCATAAAAATAATAAAGTGTAATAATTTAAATTTGGGATCTTGCCAATTTGTGGGAGACTATATAAAAAAACAAATAATTGAATTGTAATAAGAGTAAATGACAAAAAGGTATAAATAAGAATGATCCAAGGGATGTACAAGTGGTAGTTCCTTGGAGCTTTGTAATCAATCATTAATCAATGTAACATATTTTAAGAAACACATTAAAGTAAAGGTAATTATTTAAATTCCGACGACGGAGTCTCTTCGAGAAATTCAAAATTTCTTGAATACTCTTGAGGATAATTGTCTAAAATTTTTGTCAAAATGTGAGGAAATTGAAGACAATTTAATTAAAAGGGTAAATTTAACAATTATAAATTTAGAGGATTAAAAGTAATAATTAAGACTATAAGGTTAGTGTTTAATTAAATGGTACTGTCTTTTTGACAGGCGTTGTAGGGGTGCTAATACCTTCCCTACGCGTAATCGAACTCCCGAACCCTAAATTTGTTGATGAAGACTAATGGTTAATCATTATTAATGAACTTAATTCAAGATTAAGAACACATTAAAATGGTTAGTCAAATTTAGGTGGCCAATCACACCTAGATAAAAAAAGATTGGTGGCAACTCCTTTCCAATGCGTCTAGCACTCATATCTCACGATTTGCATGTTACGATAAGACTATCGACCTACACATCTAGAAGTTGAGGAATTTCAAGAAGATCTTTGAAGGCTTTTCAAGGATAGATTTGAATCTAACACAATTAGATTCGTATCAGCGCCGCAAATCTCGACCCCGTATTTGGCTTATCATTATGATGAGCACTCCCATGATTGTCGGGCTTATTCTTAGGAGCTCTGTGTGTTCTACGGGATTATGCAACCATCCAAGGGCCAAAATCCCCTGCATGCTCATTGACTTTTTTCGGTTGCACCCGTTCTTACTCTGCATCCATGGTTGTTCCTCCATCCCCATCTCCCTTCTCCGGTGCTGGCTCTTCAGGAAAATATGGACAGAAACCTTTGTGGCCTTGACGGCCACACTTAAAACAAATCATGGGAAGGTCCTCATATTCCACATTCAGCCACTCGTCCTCGAAGAAAACTTTAGGAACAAGAGGTTCATTGAAATTTACTTCTACACAAACCCTCGCAAATCGGCCTCTCTAGGCATGCCTAGTATTGAAATCTGCCTTCACCGCCTTACCAACAAAATTGCCCAAAGACATCAGAATTCTAGGGTGATAGTACTCCATGGGAAGTGAAGTGAAGCGAACCCAAACTGCTGTTGATTCAATAGTTGCCTAGCTCGGATGAAAATCCGGAACCGAAGGCGTCATAGTTCAATAATGCCCAAATATAGTCCATGGCCCCTCCTTCATAACAAAATCCAGATCCTCTTGTGATGTAAAACAAACAAGGAAGAATCCCTCCCCAAGATCAATCAGACTCAATCCTCTCTTTGGGTTCCACAACCGATGGATCCTCTCATTTAAAACACAGAACGAAATTGATCTTCCCAAAAGCTTCACAATGATGCACCTTTGCCATTGTCTCCTAATATGTTCCTTAAACCTCGCCGGAAGCGAGATTCTTGGCCATCCATTAATGGAAGAGACATGAATCAAGCCTTCATCTGATTCTAAAGAACCCAATTCATCATGATCAGGACCCCGGTTCCGTGACCCCATAGCCGCATCTCTAAAGGACATACGAGGAGGGGGTAGATCCCCCACCACTCCTCATCCAGGTTTGGAGTTCCATGGTCAGAGACCCCGGCTACAGCCGCCGCCTTGACCTTCTTGGTGCTCCGATCCAGATTATCATCTTCTTCGCTTGAATGTTCCCTCACCTCACTCGTGCGCTCTCTCGTCATTGGAATAGAATAAGTACTTCAATTGGACTCCAATCCTTGGTCAATTCAAACTAACTCCAAAACAGCCTCAAATCCTGCTTTCCTGGCAACTCCTCCTCCACTTCATAAAAAAAATGTCAAAATTCCATCTTATTATCTCTAAAATTACTCCTTTAGATCTTCGAACTCACTGTCAACTAACTTTGATTCTTGGTGCTCCATTAAATTCCGCGGCTTTCCGGCGATAGGGAAGAGAAAAGAGACAAGGGAGAAGATGAAGAAATATAAGCGGCTTTCCAGCGATATGGAAGAGAAAAAAGATAAGGAAGAAGATGAAGATAAAAATGGGAAATAAAACTCAATTTAATTTATTAAGACTATTATTAAGGGTAAAGTAGTATATTTATATTTATTTTTTTTATTTATGAAATTCATGCGCAATTCCATTTCTGAACCAAACTTATGAAATAACAAGGTAAAGTAGTATATTTATATTTATTTTTTTTATTTATGAAATTCATGCGCAATTCCATCTCTGAACCAAACTTATGAAATAACAATTTAATTCCTCCTTTTTTCCACTGAATTGACAATTCAATTCCTCATTTTTTCATTCCCTTGAACCAAAAATGCTTGTAGGGTTGGAAAAGGAGGCTTTTATAAGGCCAAGTGCTGAAGAAAATCCCATCCCTGCATTTTTAAGGAACAAGTCATAGGTAGGAAATTACCAAGAACTTCCTAACAAAGACATGTGTTAAAAAGAATCCTAAAAGGAAGTAGTAAAATTTATTTAACCCAATT
Organism: Corchorus capsularis; assembly: GCA_001974805.1. NCBI lineage: Eukaryota > Viridiplantae > Streptophyta > Magnoliopsida > Malvales > Malvaceae > Corchorus > Corchorus capsularis. Next base: position 8,083 of record AWWV01007570.1, read on the forward strand.
AATTAGTCAAATAAATATTTACTAAGTCCAAACCCAAGTTTAATAAATTAAATCCAATAAAACTCATGTCAAGGCCTCATCAGTGGGTTTAAACCAAGACTAAACTTGGACCTAGGCTAAACGAATTTCGGTGTCTACATCTAACATAAAAGTTTTTACATACTTTATACTTTGTGAATAGAAAATAGCTGTGGGGCCGTCGACTGTATATATGAATTCTTAAACATTTATTTTATAATTTAAAGTCCAAGCTCTTGATCAGAAATAGAGAATAAACTCGAAAAAGTTGCAGGTTCTTACAAACTATAATATGAATTATTTGAGTTCTTCTAAACTTTGTTTCAATTTTAGTTTCTTATATTTTGCATTTGTGGAATTATTGTATAAAAATAATTCCAATAGTTTATTGCTGCAATTTTGGCCCTAAATGCAGAAAACGACCTAAAAACAATTCTGCTGATTAATGCAGAATACGCCAAAATAGTGATGCTTTCTGAATAAACCCCCAAAGTAGGGGCATTTACCGAAGAAAACGCCATAGAGTATGAGTGTTTATTGAAGAAAACGCCTTAGAGTAGGGCGTTTATTGAACAAAATGCCACTATTTTTGGGCGTTTAATGAAGAAAATGCCCCCGCCACATAGGGCCGTCTATTAAAGAAAAACGCCCCTAAATAAAATTTTAAAAAATTATTTTCTCACCAATGTAATGACATTTAGCCATTTAGCGGTGTTTATAGTCAATAATTGCCACTATATGGTGGTGTTTCTGTAGACACCGAAATTTGGACTTAATTAATTTTGGGACAAGTCCATTATTTTTACTCCAAGTTTAAGTTTATGTTGTAATTTTTTTTTATGAGTTTATGTAAGTGGATTTATTTCTCTTCATGTAAATTGAGTCCAAACCCAAAAGGGGATGACTCAATAGAGTAATATAAAAGGCTAAAGAAACCTATGGTAGATAGGGAGGTTACGTTTTAGGCAAAAAAAAAAAAACAATTAGGCAGAAAGAAAATTTTCTCTTATGCGGCAAAAAACAGAGGGTTTGATTTTGTAAAGAAAAAATTGAAAGCAAAGCAACACATATTCCTAGATCTCTAATTTGGCAGTACGTGAAGAGCAAATCATTTTTTTTAATCGGTAAAAATCTCTCTTATGACTCTTTATTTTATTCGTACGTATTGATTAACACAATAGGATGTTGTTTCGTTCAATCGAATGAGGTAGTTATTATGCTTTAATTTGTTTTGTTTATTTTTTGGTTTTATTCTAAATTTAGGTGGCTGATATGTAACCTTTTGCGATTTGGTCACATGTTCTCATATGCTATTATTTCAGTTTCTATTTTAATACAATCTCTTTATTTTGTTATACGATGCACATAAAACCTGAAGATTCACCCCGTTTTCACACAGGTCCCTGATGTCAATGCAATTAGATCTTATCACTTTTATTTAGTCTATTTTAGTCCTAGTTATTTAATCTGATTTGAGATTTTATGCGATTTAGTTACTTTTTGTTTTTAAATCTATTCGTTTAGGTATGCAACAGGTTACTTTTCATGTAGTTAAGGTTCTTTTTGGTTTTAGTTTATGCGTTTAAGGGTATAATAATTGGTTAAATTGATGTTGACTTAATTTCATAATTAAATTAGGAATTAATTTATTTAAGAATTGATTTTATTTTTAATAGTTTAGTTTAGTTTAGTTAAAACAAATTAGGATTAGGTAATATGCATTCATGTTTAATTTATGCATTTATTAATTGTCATGCCACAAAAATAACCAATAATCATAGCCTTCCGAAGAAGGGGCTTTCACGAGTGATCGAATTTTCGGGACTCGTTGAATGTCTCTGAGGATGAGAGGGTTCTATCGAGATGCTTCGGAGTTCCGTGCATATATCTCGAAAAGAATTTTCAATAACCAAGACTACGTCAATTGGTCTTATAATTTGATTTTACATTCATCATTTACATACATGCATTAATTAGAGAAAAGAGATAAAAAAAAGCCAAAAAAGATTTTTTTTCTTTTATTTAGCTATTATTTATTTTTACCTACCTATTTATTTAGTTATATATATATATATCTAATTATCTTTTTTTCATCTATTACTTTTACTTATTTTTCTATTCGTATATTTATATATTTATCTATTACTTAATTATTTATTTATTTATTTTAATAATTTTCTTAATAAGCAAGATTAGGATAAAATCAACCAATTTAATTTTGACCCACATAGAATCTGGTTAAATTAATGGTACCGTCGCTTGACGGGCGTTTCAGGGGTGCTAGTCCTACCCTGAACGTAATGGACTCCCGAACCCAGACTTAGGTTAGAAGATCAGACCAGTAGGCTTAGTCAGGTTTTTCGCCAAGCATAGGACCCAACTAAGTTTCAATGGTAGATAGGTGACTAATCACACCTAGAAATTGGTTAGTGGCGACTCCTGTTATCCAAGTCGGAGCGATAGGGTTCCCGGACCCGCACGTTACGACAGTTTCAAGACTAAAACACCACTATTTAAAGGCGATTCTAGAACAAAACACCCCTAAATATAATTTAAGATTTTTTTTTCACAAATGTAATGACATTAAGCCATTTAGCGGCATTTATTGTAAACAAAAGCCACTATATAGCGGCGTGTAAGCGCCAAACACCGCTAGATGGCGGCGTTTGTCTGACAAAATGCAGCAACAATCTCCAACGGCTGTTATAATGGCGGCTTCTCGCGGCGAAGTGTGAAACGCTGCTATTTGGAATGCCGACATTTATGCAAAAAAAAAATAAAAATCCCCTATATCAGTGTTTTCTAGTAGTGTAGGGTGAGACCCTTAATCGAGGATTTGGGATAATAGACCTAAAAAAAATAAGAAAGGTAAGAATCTTAAATAACTTTCTTAAAATCTCACACCCTTAATTGAGAATTTTTCTAATGTTCGGGCCTCAAATTGTGATTTTAACCTTTTAGAATCACTACAAGAAAAATGCAGTATACCCACCAACTTGAACCCACCAATTCAGTTTTTCCGTGGGTACACTATTCGTTGGTATTTTCGTCGCAATCTGTTGTAGCCCGTCATAAAATTCTTGGCTATATTGCATTCCTCTTCAATTTAGTATGTCGTTTAAGTGCATTTGAAAACTAAACATTCTGAATATTTTCTCTCAGTTCCATATTGAATGTTCAACTTACTATTTTAAGATGTTTTAAAATAATGTCAAATTTTCTAAAATGACAAACACTTTTACAATCTTCACTAAAATTTTTATGGAACCCACCACTTCATACCACTTTCAAGGATATACTCCCTCCGTCCCATATTATATGTCCCTTTTGGATCAAACTAATCCTACCTTTGACCTTTAATCACAAAAAAGATATATACAATCAAATTTTAAAAAAATATGTTTTGAAAAACTTAAGACTTAACTTAATCAAAACATAATTTTTAAAATTTTAATTTTATATATTTTTAAAAATTATAGGTCAAAGTTAGGAATATTTTGATCAAAAAGGGATTAATAATTTGGGAGTGAGGGAGTAATTATTAAACATGTACTCAAAAACCACTTTTTCTTAAACTCCGTGCCATTTGCAAAGTGGATATTCAATTCGGAATTGAGGGAGTATAATTTTCCTACTAACCAGGTAGCTTATATGGTACTAGACCTACTCAAGGGCCCAGGTACCCGTCCAAGCCCGAAGGCCCACCTAAAAAATGGGAGAGTTTGGGCAAAATTTTAAGACCCGATGTTCAGGCCCTGGACAAAGAAAGAGACCCGTTTTGTAAACGTGCCGGGCCTTGGTTTTCTGTCAAAAAACCCGGGCTTGACCCGACCCGTTTTACAAAATAATATATATATATATATATGTATTATATAATATATATATATAATATATAACATCACAATATATATATATATATATATTATAATATATAAAATATATTTAGAAAAAATATGGCTAGAAAAAATATACCATGATGATTTTGTTTTTTAAAAAAAGTTTAATATGTAATTAAAATATTTATTATTATTTAAGAAAAAATATTAAAAAAATAAAACGGTGCGGACTTGTGCGGGCCTTGGACATAAAAATATAAATATGGACAGGTTTTGGTCAAATAACCAAACCCAAATACCGGGTCGGACCGGACTTGGGCATACAAGGTGTCTTTTATTACCTAGTCAAAACCCGGCCTGACCCGGCCCACGAGCAGCCTACATGGTACCAATAGTAGTAGATATTATAAGACCTTGATTTTTGGCATTGTGATAATAAATTTTCTTTAATGTAATAGACTAGGCCTATCTAATAATTTCTCGCAATGACCATAGTTTCATGTAACAAGTCACCACTCATCGCGTTAAGTATTTGGTGACGTGTCCTTCATTATTGCCACTTCCTTGGCCACCAAGCTGAACTTGGTATCATGGATGTTCTTCGCCTTGGCCGTTTTCCCGATTTAAGGAGCTTCTTGAACCATCACACAAGCGGCAGCTAGTTTAGGACTCTATTTGCTAGCCTTACGGATAGGTATAATGCCCAAAATCCCCCTTGAAGTATCACAAGAAGGACACTTTGCCCCATAATCTATTTTTGTCCAACTTTGTCCCCTGAAATATGAAATAAGGACCTTTGTCCCATGTCGCAACAGAATTCAGTCATGTGTGTGCACGTGACTAACGGGTCTGTTAACACGAGGTTTTTTGCTGACGTGGAATTTCCATGTCAGCCAAAATATGGACCCCACTTGAACTTTTATCAATTTCTGAATGTTAAAAAAGGTTGATGTGGGGCCAGTTTTAACTGGTATGGAAATTCCACGTTAGCAGACAACTTTGATTTAACAGACCCATTAGTCACATGCACTCACGTGACTAAATTTTGCAGGGGGCAAAATATCCTTATTTCATATTTCAGGAGGCAAAGTTGGAAAAAAAAAAGATCAGGGGGCAAAAAAATCACTTTTGTGATACTTCGGGGTTTTGGGTATTAAGCCGCTTACATATATATGCCAATCGGGAATACGTCCCGAAGAAGCTACGGCCATATATAGAAACCCAATCTTTGAGTGATATAATAAATCCTGTGGCTTTTAGTTACACGGCACTTTCTCTTGGCCCAAACGGGGCCAAACCTACCTATACCAGGCTAGAGAGGATTGCGGGTTGCCTAGGTTAGGTATTGAAATTTAATTGATGTAATTTAGGAAACTTGCAAATTAGTTTCGTAGCTAGCTTTGGATTATGAAAAATTTCAAGATTTTTGGACATTTGAAAGCTTTAAACCCTTTTCACCAAAAAAGAAAAGAAAAGAAAGCTTTAAACCCTTGTTTGTTATTATATAGTTTCATTGCTTTTGTCTACCCTAGAGGATGGGAAGTCTCGAACCAAGACTTTAAGTGAATTCCATCAACTTCTAACCAATTTAACTAAATATATAGTCATGATAAAGTAGTTAAATATAGTTATATATGAATAATTAATCTTATTGTCAAATTACATAACCTTTGTAGCTTCCTCTAATACCAAACCTTAGATATGACTATAATTAGGAACCTAGCAAACACTTGAAGTTACCTATACCTTCCATTAAGTTAACAACTCAGGTGTACAAGCTTAATTATTTGACTCATGAACACTTTAAAACTGTGGTGCCAAACCAACAATGAAGTATCGCCGGCAAAGTACATGACTTCTGTGCACGGTGGCATTGGTAATATTATTGAAACTTAAACCATCAAATTTAGGTGGCTGACTTAGGAAAGGTTGAAATTGTTTAGGTTTAGGAAATGTTTATGGCATGTGTAAGGTGGACATTGATTAGAACATGTGAGCCGTAGATTGAGTTGAACATTACCTAAAGAAGAAGTTGGCAAAACGGGAAGGGTAAATGTAATTATGGAATTACCCATGGCCCACTTGTAATATTTTCTCATACTCTCTCCTTGTCTTTAATGAAAATTGTAGTAGAAAATTTTCCGCCTTTCTTCATCTCCTCCTATGGTCATTTACCCTTGCCTTCCCTCCTCCAAAATCATCATCATATTATCTGCCAAAATTTATGACAGGTTCTTGCCGAACTTGCTTGAAACGGTTCCCAACCCGGTTAATAAAAGCCCACAAGTGATGCGCCAAGAACTTATCATGGTATTGGAGAGCACAATGGAGATCATGGAGAGGATGAGCAAGGGCTGCAAGGAAGCAATGACAAGCTTGAAGAACATGGGGGATGCACACAACTTGATCTAAGCTCCAAGGAGATGCCAAAGATGTCATTTGATCCATTGAAGATGCATTTAGATCCGATGACTAGAGCAAGAGCTAAGAAGTTCAAAAATGCATTAACAAGATTTGTTCGAACTCATCTTGAAGACTTGAAGACTATTGAAGTTCAATTGAAGAGTTTTGATGAAGATAAGGGCAAGAATATTCCCATCGATTCCAAGCTTGTTACTTTACTTGCAATCGATGGATGATTTATGTAGCATTGTGTAATTCGGCCACCATGGGCCTTAATTTTATCTTAGATTAGCTATTTAATTAGTCTAGATGACATTGGGTTGGGTCTTGTTTGACTAAGTCCAATCCTTGTTTAATTAAGCTCTGTTATTTACTTTTCCTAGTAGGACAAGAAGTAGGTTCTTTCCTTGATTATTCCTTTATGTAAGGCCGCCTATAAGGTCGGTTTAGAGGGGTTATGCGTCGACCCTATGTCTATATAAAGGTCTAAATCCCTTTTGTAAACACAAGTTAAGTTTATCAAATAAAGTTGAGGTTTATTCACCCAATTGATTATCTTAGTTATATTGTTCTAGTTTGAGCATACTTAGGGTTCTTCAATCTTATAGAGTCCTAGCAAACAATAAAAAAGTGATTACTTGGTTGTTTGTGAATCTTGTGATCTTAAGTTAACAATTTCAGGCCTAATTGAAGACTTAAGGCCGACAAAAGAGGAGGATTAGCCTTGTGAAGGTCATCGACATACACATCTAGAAGTTGAAGAAGTTCAAGTCGATCTTGAAGGATTTTCAAGGATAGATTTGAATCTAATACAACTAGATTCGTATCAACCGGACTCAGTGAAGAAAAAGCGATTCTCTCTGTTTCATATGTACTGCAACTCGGGAATATCCCCCGAGGACGCCTCATTGCAATCCAGCGTGAACTTAATTATCAGGCCATCTCCCGATCACCGCCGGGAAGCCTCAAGCGGATTTAATTTCATCTAGAGCCTCCTTTTTACGTACTCAACACCGATCTGGGATTGGAATCTTGTCGAATTTCTACTGATTTGAGAGCTGAGATTATTTTTCAGCAGCAGACCAGCAGCTTATCGAATCTCTACTGATTTACCCTCTGCTCGTGCAAGAATAAAAGCGAGATAGTTGTTGAAATCAGGGAACTAAGAGTAGTGCTGAAGCTGTTGCCAAATATGAGACTCATCAGCCAAAGAAGAAGGCCATATCTGCTGCTCCAGTAGTCCACAGATCTCCTTCAACCCTTCTTCTTGTGGCTGCCACAAGCACTCCCAATCGCCGCCATTCTATATATTTCTATTAATCAGATTCTGCTTCTAACAAAAATTTGATTCCATGATTTTGATTCCCCTATATAATCAGATAAACTACCTAAGAAAAGAATTTATGGGTTTTTGGTCGATGGGGGTTTTTAACAAGTAGAGAGATTTTGTGTGGACAAAATAGCAGAAAAGAAAAAAAGGAGACAATGCTTGTTTAAATTCAATTATATAGTTAAACAAGGATTACACGTTCAGTTCTTGTTAAATTCTCCAATTTTCCTATAAATTTGATTATTAATCTTGTAACTATTAACTATTACCCTTAACGCAATTTACGTTCTTTCGATTTCTATTCGATCTCTACTTCCAAACTTTTTTTTGTTTAGTTGGATTTTATTTTAATTTCAAATTTTCCATTTACGATTATCACTTCACTTCTTATTTTAATCAAGCAAAAATTAGGTGTGCAAAAAAGTTAATAATCTCCCTTTTGCAAAATAAAATAGTATGATGAACTTGCAATTTTGTAATAGAAGCCATCAATAAAGAAAGATGAGGATTTTGTACTGGAAACCATTAATTAATAAAGAAAGACGAGGATGAAGTAGTTTCAGATTTTTAATTCATCTTCATTCTTAGTTTCTTATATCCACCCCTTTTATATAATACTAGTTTTTAGCTTTCACGTGCGTTGCACGTGGCCCAACATGATTAAATAAAATATTCATATAAAATTATGAACCCCTCTATCAAAATTATGATAAAATTACACTATTTTTTATGATCCCATTATGAAATTTTGATAACTTTCCTATGAAATTTTAATAATGATATTATTGAATTTCGAGAAACTTTTTATAAATTTTTTTTAACATTCTTATGAAATTTTATTAACCTCCCTAAGGAATTTTGAAGATTTCAATATGAAATTTTGATAACTTCCCAATGAACTTTTGATAACCAACACTATGAGATGTTGATAACCTCCATATGATATATCGATAACTACGTTATGAAAATTTAAAAACCTCCATATGATCAATTGTTAGTAATCACACTCTGAAATTTTGATAATCACACTATGAAATTGTGATAACCTCGCTATGAAATTTTGATTAATCTTCCTATAAAATTTTGATAAACCTCCATATAAATTTTGATAACTTTCTTATGAAATCTTGATAACTACAAATTTTGATAACCTCCCTATGATTTTTTGATAACCTCATTATGAAATTTTGTTAATCTCCCTATGAAATTTTGATCTGCATACTATGAAATTTTGATAACCCTCTTATGAAATTTTGAAAACTAAACTATGAAATTTTGATATCCTCCCTGAAATTTTGATTACTCCATAATAAAAGTTTAATAACCTTCCTAATTTGGTAACCATACTATGAAATTTTGATAACCTCCCAGAAATACCACTAAGAAATTTTTGTAATCACATTCTGAAAATTTGATAACCTCTTTATAAAATTTTGTTGACCCCTCTATGAAATTCTGATAATCACATTATGTAATTTTGATAACCTCGCTTTGAAATTTTGGTAACAACACTATGAAATTTTGATAATTTGATCTCTATGAAATTTCGATAATCACTCTATGAGATTTAATAACCTTCTATCAAATTTTGGTACTCCTTATGAAATTGAGACTTTTATAACCTTCATATGAAATTTTGATAACCATACTATAAAATTTTGATAACCTCCCCATGAAATATTAGTAACCTCCTAATGAAATTTTGTTAACCACACTATGAAATTCTTATAACCTCACTATGACATTTTGATAATCTCTTTGATAACCTTTCTATAAAATTGTGAAAATTAACCACCCTATGAAATTTCAATAACCAACTTAAGAAATTTTAATAACCTGATCCTATGAAATTTTGGTTTCCACACTATGAAATTTTGATAACTTCCATATGAAATTTTGGTAACCACACTATGGAATTTTGATAACCTCCTCATGAAATTATAATAACCATCTTATGAAATTTTGATAACCACATAGAGACAAGAAAATCAAAATCATAATATCACCTACTCTTCTAACTCAACAATTTCCAATTGAACAAAGTGAATGCGGCAAAACATTACATAACGAAAAGATGGAACTTCACTAACAATAGTATTGTACGTGTTAGTGTTAGCTTTATCTTTTTATTGACATTTAAAAATTGAAATTAAAAGTAAAATATTAAATTCAAGAACTAATAGTAAAGGAAATTTACATGTTCATCAACTAAAATCAATTTGACAAACTTATAATTCTGTCTAAATTGAAATTTTTTATTAATTTTTAAATAATAAAATTATACTAAATTATACGTATTATATAATCTAATAATTAATAATGGAATAATTTATAATTAAAATAATAATGGAATAAAAATACTATTTAGTAATGGTAATTTAGAAATATGATTTTAAAAAAAGGGTACAATTGGAAATATGTTTTAAAAATAAGGGTATAATCGGAAAACATAAAGTTTCCCCTTATTCATACTTTTATATATAGTATAGATAATATATATTTTTAAGATAGTAAGAGTTGTAGGTTAATTTTCTCTTTCCATATGGTTACCTGCATTTGCCCTTAACAAGTAAAATCTCTCTTGTTTTAAGCTCTTTCAACGGCCTATATCCTCTAACAAACCTCCACTGTACACGTGGCAAGAATCTTTCCTAAACCTATAAAATTTTAACCTTTCCTGAGCGTCCGCCCAAATTCAATAGCATTATATTAATTCATATGTATATAAGCTATATATATTATATATATTGCAAGTCATATTCGCAGCAGATTGTATAAAACTTTAACAATCTAAGCTACTTTGTGCAAAATATATAGGAAGAAGAGGCATGGACATTGATTCAATGATGACATACTTGGTTCACTTGGTAGTTCTATGTGTCTCCGTTATCGTCATCGTCATCTACTTGGTTTACACCTACAAAACCAATGGCGCTGCCACTCGCCGGAAACTTCCACCGGGTAAAAGAGGTCTTCCATACGTTGGTGAAACCTTGGAGTATTCATTGGTATAGGAACAAAAACTTTTAAATTTGATTTGAGAGGAGAAAAAAATACAAAACACTCAAAAACTTTTATTAATTGAGAAACTCAACTCAACAAGAACAAGTATAATTTTAATGGAGGCTTCAACACACAAACACAATTTTCTTTTTTCTTGACTAACCCTAACTGGGTTTCACTAGAGGCATCATTTGGGCAAATTCCCAAGCCTCACCTAACTTGGAGCTTCTTTGAGGCTCACCTAACCTGAAGCTTCTTTGAGCCTCTCACATAACTTGGAGCTTCTTTTAGGTTCACCTAAAACTCTAGACATAACACACTATTTATACTAGAAAATACTAAAACCCTAATGGACCCACTAAATAAAAACTCTCAATTAAATTAAACTTAAGTAAATAAATAAAGAGCCCATAAAAATATTATTGGGCTTGGTTTAACTCCAACATAGCCTCCCTTAAACCAAGCTCTTCATGATCCATGAACCAATTTCATCAATCGCCTGTATCTTCAATGCAATTGTTGTCGCTGTAGTCAAAGTGATCGGTCGTTGATCAAATCACAAGATAATTCCCCACAAACCAATAACTACTAGTTAGGGCAAGTATGGGTCGAATCCACAGGGAAAGAGGATAATTTCTTCACTAATCAATTATGTTAAAAAGAGTAATTTTGAAAAAGAGATTTTGGTGATTTTAAATTAAAATTAACAAAACAAATTAAGAGCAAAGTAAATTGAGTAATTAACTATGTAAAACAAGCCACCAATATAGAATCTATTTTACTCTTGACAATATTAACATGGATCATCGACACAAAATATAAATTCGATATTAATTGCCAATCAATTAAGCATCATAAATCATTCTAAAGTAGTATATATCCTAAGACGTAGGCTTCAACTTTTCTTAAAACAAAATAATCTCCCTAATATCTCAAACAACTCCACTTGAATAATTGGTATAGGAACAGACGTGATGCTAATTCCAACATGCTAAAAAGATTAACCCGTATCTCACTGCAATTAACCTCAAATGTTATGATCTAGGTTTCACCCCTTCCTATAACAAGCATTAGGTTTTATTAATCCACATGCATGATAAATCAATACCAAACTTGCCTACATCAATTTCCATCTCGGCCTAAAGATTTCAATAAGGTTTGATATCCCATTGAACCTAGGACTCCGAGCATTCAATTGTTACTTGGACCAACTTTAGCTTGACTCAAGCTACTTGAATCTACCTTTAGCATTTATATTATCAAGATAAGTAGGCCTCCAAATCCATCAAGATATAAATACATAAATTGAAGTATAGAGATAAGAAACATATTCAAGTGAAGATCAAATTATTAAGAACAAGAATCTCCCCATAAATTAAATGTCAAGAGATCAATAAGATTCTACATTGAAGAAATAAAAGATTAGCTACTCATGAATTGAGTAGCCATCAAAAGGAATAAAAAACCTAGATTATGGCCGGCGGCTCCTAGCTCCAGTCTTCTATCAAAATCGCCAACTCCAACCCCCTTTTCTAAAGAGAAAACGTGGCTATTTATACTAGAAACTTAGGGCTAACTTAACCTAGGACAAGATAGTAATTTAAGGTCATTAAACCACCTTTAATTGGTTTTAAAGTCGTCCTCTCGGTCTGGGCTATCCCTTAGCACCAAATTAGGGTTTATCGAATCATCTTGGGCTTGATTCTTGGGCTTTTCAAAGTCCAGCATGTCTGCAGAAACTTCAGGGGCATTTTTGTCCACGATAAAGGCAAAAATGGGCTTCGAGCAAAACACGAAAGTTGTAGCTCTCGGAGTTAGCTTTCCAACGGCTACTCATACGCTTCAAACGGAGCTCTAGATCAAAAGTTATGGTCAAAATACAGAAGGGTTGCCAAATCTGGAAACAAGTGAAGAAGCTTCAAGGTGAAAGCACACAAGGCAGCTGGGTGGCGCGCGCATGGCATGCTACCCGACTCCCCCTGGGCGCCCATGTGGTATGCTTGTGCGTCCAGGTCGTTGGCCTCAGCACCCATGTTGCCAGCGCCCATGTGCTTGCTGGTGGCATGTCTCGACTCCAACTGGGGGCCCATGTGGTATGCTTGGCGCCCCATGTGGTTTGCCTCGCGACCCATGTCCTCCAGTGCTATGACACATCTTGACATGTCTTCTTGTCTTGAAATTAAACTTTGCTCCTTTGCTTCAAACTCTTGAAAATCAATCTTATGATGATAAAATTGACTCTTCAAGCTCTTCAATCACGATCATATTGGCTCCATTCTTCCTCCAAATTGTCCTTGGAAAATAATTTAGTGTAAATAAATCATCCAAAAAGGACTCCAAAAAGGCA
>AWWV01007571.1:0-33949 GCA_001974805.1 Corchorus capsularis
GCCGTGGCAAAGCCGCACCACTAGGGCGGCATGCCGTGGCAAAGCCGCCCCTTGCCCTGGCACAACCGCGCATCTGAGCGGCCTTGCCACGGCATGCCGCCCCCCTGGGCAGCACAGCCAAACCCAAAACCCTAGATCTATTTCTCTAGATCTAGATCTGCAAAACATTAATTTTCATAAATCTTACCAGTATAAATCTCATAGAAGCTTTGCTGCTGCCCTGATTCAAATCTGACATGATTTTTGATGTTTTAGAGTTGAATGGTTTAGGGAAAATGAAGTAAAGATGAAAAAGTTGTTTGAAGTAAAGATTTTAGTTTGTAGGTTGTTTGAAGGTTTTAAAGGATTTGAAGTTAAAAAGTATTGAGAAAATGAACAAAGGGCAAAAGTGTAAAAAGTGGGGCGGTGAATAGCAAAAATGGGACGGTGTTTAGCAATTCAGTATATATATTTCTAATGTGTATACGGCCCACATTAGATTAGGCTGACCGAATGGACAATTCTAAATGCTAAGCTTGGGTCTAGCTCGTTTTATCAATTTTATTAATTAAAATAAAACAAAATCAATTTCCTTTAAATAAAATCTATCGCCTTTAAAAAAACAATTTTATTATTAATTTATACTAGATATTATCATCACGCATTCACGTCCGATTTTTCAGATTATGATTGGAACTGAGTATAATTTCAATTCTAAGTAAAATTTGCTAAATACCCAAAAAAAATCCCTTATGTTTTACTTTTGGGACAAAATAATCCCTTATGTTTTTTTGGGGACAAATTAATCCCTTACGTTTCAAAAATAAGTCAAGTTAGTCCTTTTTGGACAGTCCATTAGTCACGTGACTACGGCCGTCAGATTTGCTGACGTGGAAAAGTCACGTCAGCAAGAAGTCTACGTGGCTTTTCCACGTCCAGCAAGGGACTAATTTGTCCCAAAAAAAACATAAGGGATTTTTTTGTCCCAAAAGAAAAATATAAGGGATTTTTTTGGCACAAAAGAATAACATAAGGCATTATTTTGTCCCAAAAGAAAAACTACAATTTAATTTTTGAAATAAAAAATTATTATTTTTCTTTCTTTTTTTCCTTCTCCTTTTCCAAAAACTGAAAAACTCTACCGGCAATGTATCAAATAATAACTCATTAAAATGGTAAAGATAATTTCCTAAAAAAAATGGTAAAGATATACTCCCTCTATCCCAAATTAACTGACTCTTTTTGGGATGAATGTGGTCCTATATAAGGCGACATTCATCCCAAAAAAAGTCAGATAATTTGGGACAGATGGAGTAATAGTTATAAAAATGAGAAAATGTTTGATAAGATCTGCCTATAAAATCCCTCCTTTACACCCTCTAATGATGCATTTTAATTTATAAAAATATAGTTATACAGTATAACTTTCATAAATTAATACTCGATATATTAATAACTTCTCTAAAATAATATTTTTCTCTCGTCCCAACTTGGACTAGTTATAAAAATTAGTAATTTTGATAAAATAATAAGATAATAAATTTTACAAAAACCCTTATGTGTGTATATATATATATATATATAGTCCCATCAATATTATAAATTAATAATTCTCTAAAATTTACATATATAACTAAGATAATTTAAATAAAATAGGAATCTAGTACTCTTTGTTTTTTCATGAATTGTAAATTTAATTGGATTATAAGTTGTTTAGACATATAGTAGTTCCCTTCATCATTATACGTTGAATATGTATTTAGTTCTAGTGCAATGAACATAAATATATGCGACTAAAATTAAATTTCATTTAATTAGTCAATACTTTGAATACTAAAACTAATGAATACATATGCATGTATATTAGTTATATTTATATAATCGAATTTATATTATTGAATTAAGAAAATACTCTTTAAATTAATATTTTATTAATTTATTGATTAACTAATAACTCTCTAAATTAATAATTTTTCATGGTCCCTACATTATTAATTTATAGAAGTTTTATTGTATTCATAAAAAGCATTCATTGGTACATTCATCCCGCATTCATTGGTACATTAATCCCACTTTGTTTAATTAAATTCAATATTTTTATAACTATTTTATCTTTACCATTTTTTAAGGGAATTATCGTTTCCATTTTAATTTTAAAAGATGAGTTATTATTTGGTACATTAATGTTGGTAGAGTGATCGGTCGTTGATCAAATCACAAGATAATTCCCCACAAACCAATAACTACTAGCTAGGGCAAGTAGGGGTTGAAATAAGAGATTTTGGTGATTCTAAATTAAAACTAACAAAATAAATTAAGAGCAAAGTAAACTAAGTAATCAACTATGTAAAGAAAGCCTCCAATATAGAACCTATTTCACCCTTGACACGATTAACATGGATTATCGACACAAAACATGAATTTGATATTAATTGTCAATCAATTAAGCATCATAAATTATTCCAAAGTAGTATATATCCTAAGACGTAGGCTTCAACTTTCCTTAGAAAAAAATAATCACCCTAATATCTTAAACAACTCCACTTGAATAATTGGTATAGGAACAGACGTGATGCTAATTCCAACATGCTAAGAAGAATTAATTTGCTACTAGCTAAATCAACCTCTATTATTTTGATCTAGGTTTCACCCCTTCCTAGAACAAGCATTAAGTTTTACTTATCCACATGCATGATAAATCAATACCAAACTTGCCTACATCAATTTCCATCTCGGCCTAAAGACTTCAACAAGGTTTGATATCCCAATGAATCTAGAACATCTAGTTCAATTGTCACTTGTGACCAACATCAACTTAACTTAAGTCGACTTGAATCTAACTTTAGAATTCATATTATCAAGATAAGTAGGCCTCCAAATCCATCAAAACATGAACACATAAAACCAAGTACAGAGATAAGAAACATATTCAAGTAGAAATCAAATTATTAAGAACAAAAGTCTCCCCATAAATTAAATGTCAAGAGATCAATTTGATTCTACATTGGAGAAATAAAAGATTAGCTACTCATGAATTGAGTAGCCATCGAAAGAAAAAGGAATAGAAAAACCTAAAGTATGGTCGGCGGCTTCCTTAGCTCCTTCAAATTCGTCCAACTTGCTAACCTCCTCTTTTCTAGAGAGAAAAGAGGCCTATTTATACTAGAGGATTAGGGCTAACTTAACCTAGGATAAAATAGACATTTAAGCTCATTAAATCATCTTCAAAAGAGTAGAATTTCGTCCTCTAGGTCTGGGCTATCTTCAAATACCGAATTTGAGCAGATATCATCAACTTGGGCTTGATTTCATGGGCTTTTCTAGGTCCAGCATGTCTGCAGAAACTTCAAGGGCATTTTCGTCCACGATAACAGCAAAACTGGGCTTCGACCCACACGAAAGTTGTAGCTCTTGGAGATAGCTTTCCAACACATGTTCATTCACCTCAAACGGAGTTCTGGATCAAAAGTTATGGCTTTTTTTTAAGCTGTCGCCAAATCTGGAAAGAAGGGAAGAAGCTTCAGCATGAAGACATCCTAATTTGTGCGCTGGCAAGGGAACCCGACTCCTCCTGGGTGCCCACATGATTGCTCTGAACACCCATGTGGTCTGCTTGAAGACCCAGCTGGGTAGTGTCCCGACTCTACCTGGGTGCCCACATGGTTGGTCTGAACACCCAGGTCTTAAGCCTGATCACCCACGTTATCCTGATGACTTGACATGTCTCCTTGCGACTTGAACTCTTCTTACTCCTTTGCTTGGAACTTTGTAGCTTTCAACTTCATAGCTTCAAGAAGCACGAAATTGACTCCACGAATTCTTCAATCACGAACATGATAGCTCCAATTTCTTCCAAGAAAGTCCATGAAAAACCTTTGTGCCTATAATCAATCAAAATAGCTCCAAAAAGCACCTAAAACATCATATTTGCACAATTCACCTCTTCAACACCTACAATCACAAATGTAAGCATTATAGGGCAAAATCTAGCACAAATACATTCAAAAGTATAGGAAAATGACCATAAAAATATGTATAATTTTAGTCTGATCATAGAGGTTTTGAAAATAGGAGAAGGAAAAAAGAAAAAAATGAATTTTTTATTTCCAAAATTAAATTATAAACTAAATACTAAAAAAATCCCTTATAAATTCTTTTGGGACAAAAAAATCCCTTATTTTTTTGTTTTGGACAAATTAGTCCCTTGCTGACGTGGAAAAGCCACGTGGATGCCACGTAGACTTTTTGCTGACGTGGAAAAGCCACGTCAGCAAATCTGACGGCCGTTAGTCACGTGACTAATGGACCGTCCAACAAGGACTAACTTGGCTCATTTTTGAAACATAAGGGATTAATTTGTCCCGAAAAAAACATAAGGGATAATTTTGTTCCAAAAGCAAAACATAAGGGATTTTTTGGGTATTTAGCCAAGTAAAATTTTATCTTACTTAAATATTGTTAGAATTTCTAATGTATATTTGAATAATTATTATCTACTAATGTTCGCGCCAAAAAATCTCTTTGGAGACTTTGGTGAAAAGGGTACCGAGCATATAAAAATTGATAAAAAAAAATACAAGGAAAATAAATATTCAATTTTGTTGTAAAGATGATAAAAAGGTGCGGAGGAAAATTAAAGATTGCTTTGAGTGCAGCAAAATGTAAAAGCATGTAAATAACCAAACGATTTGTAGGTTTTGAATCAAAATCACACAAAAGTGTTTAAATCATTGATTTCAGATTCAGAAATAAAGGATTACTGTAAAGATATTTCCTTGATTCAGATGAGAAAAATAACATCATGTTATTTTGATTGCAATGAGCATGTAAATACAAGAGTAGACTTAAAAGAAAAGGATTGAAAAGATTATAAAATGATTAACAAGTGTAGAACTTGTTTGACAAATGAGATTGAAAGCACTGGCCTTGAGAGTTGAAAGTTTGATAGTTGAAAGCACGGAGCTTGATTTGATTTGCGCTGGGCAATTTGTTGTTGTTTGTTGTTGTTGTTGGAGGGGCTGCTGGAGAGTTCTCAACGTTGCAGCTACCGGCCTTTATATAGGGGCGGCTTGGCTAGGGCAAAGGCAATCTGACGGTCCAAAATGACTCCCTCTTGATTCACCTTGATCCACTGCATTTAAGTCTTAATTTTGAATCCCTTTAAATAAGGAAAGTTCATCGAATTTAGGCCAAGGAAGTCTCCATCATGTTCTAGACTTTGAAATGTGATGATTAACACATTTAAATGCCAAATTTCGAAATTAATTGACTCCCAAAGTTTCAGTGCAGCAAGCAGGGGTGGAAAAGCAAGTGCGGAGTGGTCAAATGTTGTTGAAACTACTTCCAAATGCCACAGAACTTGAACTTTATCAATTAAACATTGAATTATGCTCAAAACCATGCCACTAAGATCATATATCAATATCATGAAAAATCGATTAAAGCAATGGCTTAAACAGGGGTCAAATAGCCATATTATCCTTAATTGAAAACTTATGAAAAGTTAAGAAAGGTGTCAAACATGGCTCGATTTCTCCATATAGCCTTTTTATTCCATGTAGATTAGGTTTTTAGGCTAATGAAGAAATCTCCATGCAAAAATCGTCTCGGGATTGAATTTTGTCCTTAATTGCACAAAATGCAAAGGTTACTTCCGAGCGCGGAATAAGCTGAAATTTAGATAGTGTGTTCATCATGATTTTTTAAACAACTTTAATAAAGAACAAAACCCCAAATTCGTTCATCATCAATCTCGAATTCCAAATCCTAATCCTCTTGTCTTTAATTGAAAACTTGTGAAGAGTTTAACCAGGGAAGGTCTGAATCCGAGTTCAAGGACATGGGCCAGCCTGACCCAATGTACATAGTAAATGAGGTGGCCCAAATATATCTTAAAGTGAAAATTACATAATTTACTTAATTTGCATAATTTAATTAATTAAATTATGAGAAATTAAGGTTTTAATGTCAAAAGTCAATTCTTTTCCTAGTTGACTTTGGCCTAGGGTGGATTAAATCCAACCATGCATAAGACTTAGGAGATTAAATCTTGGCCCTTCATTGTGAGCAATTACTTGATTACCCTGGGTGTAAATCATGGTATAAACAATGCCCCCTAATCTTTATTCTTTATAAAAATATTATAGAGTTCTAATTACTTTCAACCTCTAAGGCCGAAAATTCCATCCTCTCTTTGCCTATCAACATTGACTTCCCCTCTCTTGCCTCCATCGAATTTTCTTCTTCCTGAAAACCTTTGTTTCATCGACATCCTCATGGCTCCAAAAGAGAACAAGCCTTCGGATGGTAATAACAACCATAAACGAGGCACTAAGTCTAATTTGGCCAATGAATCACCTCTTGATGATGCTTCTAGGTCTTCATATAAGGGGAAAAACGTGGTTTCAAGTTCTTCTCCACGAAAACAAGCCACTGCACTAATTTTCTAATCAACAAAAATTGAGATCAATGGTGACTCAAGAAAAATCAACCAATACACAAGGTAGTTTTCATCCAATTCTTAATACAATTTTTTTGAAAATTAATGGACTTGGATTGACCACTTAACGCGTGAATATTTGATAATTTTCCTAGGGCAAATCGACATCACATTAGTGCCAAAAACATTGCACTAGTCGGCCTAGGCACAAACCCTAACCGAATTAATTTTGTTTTCCAATGGTGCAATCGCACAAATTTTGAAGTTTTTGCACCTATATTGTAAAATTGTCACAAATATTTATTTGTTGATTTATCCAAGTGGTTTTGATTTTTGATTAAAATTGAGCATGTTGGCCAAATTATGAATTTAGGCCACAATTTCCAATTTCATGCGATTAAGGGCATGGAAACGCTAGAATTTTCTTGCCGAAAATTGTCTTAAATTTTGCACTATGAAGGTGGCGGTTTGATTTTGTTATGCACCACATTTGTTTCAAATATTTATTTGTTAGAATTTCTAACAAAACCTTCTTCCTGTTTGGTGCAGCAACTGATGTAGATGTTGGTGTAGAGAGTGGAGCAGGTAGCAAAAATAAGCAGAAATCTCTTGAGAAGTCTTTGGATGCACTTCAATATGCACTAAAGATTTCCCGTGATAGAATGGAGTACACTAGTAACTTCACTGCCAATTCTCTCATCGGTAAACCCTCTAAGGAAATGAGCCGACATTTCCCTCTACACCGAGGTGCGTAGCTTCCATTTCAAATCAAGGATCGTAATTGGAATATGTGTTTTACCAAACCTCCATCTTGGCCGACTGGTTCTAAAGTGTGGCCTGAATGGGTTGACAGAATTGTGCTGCACTATGTTCAGATGTTGGAATCCAGAAGAAAGCTGCTGCACCTGCACCCAAAACTTTGGCCAGCAAGTCTCCTTCACGAGATCAAATAAGTTTATGCACCTTACTTCTTTAATCCTTCAATTCGGCAAAAACACATTATTCACCAAATTTATTTCTAGGTTGTTCAAAATGTGGCACCATCACCTCAAAAGGCTAACTCAAATTCCTCTGATGATGAAATTTTGGTGGCACTAACTCCTTTTGTTAAATCAAATGCTTCCTCTTCTTCGGTAAGAAACCAACTTTTATGCAACTTATTTCAAATATTTCGAAAGTTACAAGTAAATTACTTTCTTGGTGGTTTCTTTCAGGATCCTGCTGCATTGGCCAAAAGATGTGATTCTGATCGGTCGTCAACAATCATAAAAATAATCCCCACAAAACCTAACAGAGTAGATAGGGCAAGTAGGGGTCGAATCCCACAGAGAAGGGTAATAATCTTATCCCAAGAATAAATCTTTTCCAAAAATTACTTTTAAAAAGAGAACAGGGGATTAAAATTATCAATTAAAAAGAAAGTAATTAAACTAAAAACAGAACAAAGTGAATTAAATCTAAATCTATGGCAATTTATAAAGAAAACAATAATTAAAAGGCATACTTCTTCTCCAATGGTAGAAATCAATCAAATTAACTATGGATCCTTGATTTAAAAGATGAATTCAATACTTTGTCCTTGATGACACTGATGTGGAAAATCCTAATATGTATATTAGATAAAGTGCCGACTAAAACTAAGTTATCCCTTTTATTCCTTTAGCAATCAATTACCGTTCTAGGGCTTAAAGACCACTTAAGAATAAAGCATTAAGAATAATTAATTTCTCATACATGCTTACAAAATAAAACCAGACACCAAGCAAATTGCTTCACCCAGTGGTAAGTTTGTCCTATTAGGCTGCGACTAAGCATACCCAATTTGTTACCAAACAGTCAAACTCAAGACCTAACCGTATTGTTTGACTTAACTATAGATCTATCAAATTATATCATTAGCTGCGGCTTGAAATCCACAATCATCAAGATTATAAAATAAAACAGAGACTTGCCTACTATCTATCAAGAACTAATATCAAATTATAAGCACAAAAATCTCACCATAATCAATTGATTGAATTCACCAAAGGATAAAAAGTATTAAGAATCTAGCTACTCATGGATTTAGGAAAATCCATGAGAGGCATAAGAAAACTTACAAGACTAGAAGGCGAAATCCTCCCCCTTGAAAACCCTAGGGATGCCGCACCTCTCTATGAAAAGAGAGGGTGTCGACAAACCTAGCCTAAAAACTAGAGAAAAACTAAAACTAAAGAAAGGTAGAAAAAGAGAATTATGAGTTGTGTGATTTGTGTTACAGGAGGTGACTATTTATAGTGGACTAATTAGACTCCTCATTGACTTAGGAAAGGGTCTAGGACGGTTTTGAGGCTGACTTGGTCTCTAAGTTGGCTTAAAAGTCTTCCTAGAGTCAAAATCCTTGTAAAAGTAGGACTCTAGAAAATTCTGGATTCGTGCAGGAACTTTGACAGCAATTTCGGGCTTGAAGATGTCAGAACTGGGCTTTGGACTTCAAAGTAAAGTTGTAGATCCTGGAATTAGCTTTCCAACGGCTACTGACGTGCCTAAAACGGACATCTGAGCAGAAAGTTTTGGCGTTTTTACCGAGACTGCGCTGAATCCTAATCCAACTAGGACTAGTTGCGGGAAATTACGGGATTTGGATATTTTAGAGGGTTGATGCGACACCAATTGGGATTTTAACTCCAATTGTGGGCTTATATGTGCTGAGTATTATCCCATATAAAATATCCAAAATTCCATAGCTTCCGGGCTTTTCAGGGCTTGTCTTCAATTAAAGCTCCAAATCTTCAATTCTTTCTTCTTGAAATAATTGTTCATTGGTCTTCAAATCTTCAATTTATCTTCAAGAAATCTTCAAACACGAACTTCGAATCTACAAATCTTCACTCCAAATGGCTAAGTCCATAATTGAGTAAAAAGTCATCAAAATAGCTCCAAAAATAGTGAAAAACAACAAGTTTCCACTTTTCTTGTCTTCAAGACCTAAAAACACAAGTACGTATAAAATAGGGTAAAAATACTCATAAAAATTGCAAAAAGCATAGGAAATTAGCTATAAAAATAGGGTTGTTTTTAGCTCAATCATATTTTCCCCCACACTAAACCTTTGCTAGTCCCTAGCAAACTAGTGTAGAAAAAACTATGAAAACAAAATAAAGATTAACTCATCCTAAATTTATGCATGACAATTAAACCTATGTTCAAATCTTTCGAAAAACTTTGAATGCATGGATATATTAAGAATCAATTTAATCATGGAATCAGAATAACAAAGAATATTAAGAGCACTCAATTCAAAGGATCAAGAGATAGCAAGCATCTTTATTCTTACATAACCATAATCAAAGTAGTTCTAATCATTTATCATTCATTACATCCTATAATTACTTCTTCCTATAAGCTTGAGTCTTCATCTTTATCTGCATTACTCAAAAGGAATGCATATCATAGATATAAATCAAGAGTTTTGCATGGGTTATAATAATTTTCAAAGGGTAATTGATTTTTAGAAAAGTGAGGTTACTAACCTCGAAGTGTTCATGATTAGGGGTTACTAACGCCCTTTATTTTTTATGAGGCTACTAGCACTCTAGAAGGACTCCTTCTATTTTTCAAAAAAAGGACAATATTTCTGCAGATCCATGCCTCTTATCCTCTTTCCAAGGGTTACTAACTCCTTTTGTTAAAGAATAGAGTGACAACAATGTATAAATTTTTTTTTATATAGCAGCAATATCTCTTCTTCTCTTGCATGAAAACACTTCTTTTTATGAAAACATTTTTTTTAAAACTACCCTTTTATATAGATAGTCCCCCACAGTTATTCTTGACATATCCATAACATACTTTCCTAAGTGTAATTTCAATAAAAATTAAATACAAGTTCTAGAAATAGGCAATCATAGAAGTAATAAACAAGAAGCTTTTATCACAGACTCTAATTATACCTAATTCTAAGGAATAAGCTATCATGCTATAAATCAATCAATGAATCAAACATTCTTAAAAATTCTAAGTAATCTTCAATCATAATTAAATCAATTACTCAATATATATATAAAAAATTCAAAATTTTCAAAATTTTTGAAAAATTTTATGCAATTTCTATGCATGTAGACTCTCTCCCTCCACACTTAAAAGACACATTGTCCTCAATGTGAAAAGACATATACTTATAAGTGTGGTATGATATGCAAATTTAAACCCTATATGACCTATATGTAACTCATATCAAGGAAAAAGCAATCAAAGCAAAACAATGATCAATCAAAGCATTGCAAAAGAAATTAGATGGAGATAAAGTTTAAGAAAGCTTAGGCTTATGCTTGGAAAATAGAGAAGCTTTCAACTGTAAGCTCCATTTGCTCCCCTTGGTATGAAATTCTGAAAAGAAAAAAGAAAATAAAACAAAGAAAAATTAAGGGTTAGTAAAAACATTGGGTTGCCTCCCAATAAGCGCCTTCTTTAAGGTCTTTGGCTAGACTGTCTCAAAGAAAATTATTCTTCTATGGTGAAGGAACTTTGGGTATATTCCTTCATCAAATCCTCAATGAATCTACTTTCATCAATGATTTTGATAATTTCAAGTTGAATCTTATCAAGACTTGAAAATATCAAAGAACATAAAGCAGCACAATCTGGAGTTGGCACGGATGTGGCATGGCTTGAAAAGCATTTGACCGGTAATGGCACGGTGATGGCCGGTTTCAAATTGTTGAAAACTTAAGGTGATGCGGCTGTGACTGGTGTTGGTGCGGTGGTGACTCGGTTGGAAGCTGTTATGGCCGGCACTGACCGAGCCTGGTGTGCGGATGGAGCGGCAGTGGCCGGGCATAGCGCAAAGGCTGTTGCGGCATCGGCCGGATATGGCCGGGCATAAGGCATGGGTGGCGCGGCATTGGCTCGTGCTGTCCGGGTATGCGGCGCGGATGGACGGTGATTCGCCAAGGGTTTATCATGGTTTAGAAGAGCACAATGGAGTAATGGAGATCATGTCTCGGATAAACATGGAGATGTCATGGATGTTCAAGAAGATGCTAAGGATGATCCCGGATTGAACGCAAGCTTGGAGGAGCATGGAGTTGGAGGCATTGCATATGACCGGCCATTGCTTGGAGAAGCCGCGCAACACCGGCCACATGACCGGCCATCGCATGAGCCATCGCATGGAGCAACCGGCCACAACCGGCCATCGCATGGGGCATCAACCGCCCATCGCATGGGGCATCCGCGTACAACCAATCAATGGATCCTTTAGCCATTCCGCAAGGTCCAATGACAAGGGCCCGGGCTAAAAGGTTCAAGGAAGCTTTATTGGGCTTTGTTAGATCTCATCTTGGAGGTTTGGAGTCCATTGAAGATCAATTGGAGAACATAGAAGTCAACATCACCAAGAATATTCCCATCGATTCCAAGATGTTCACCTTACTTGAAATCGATGATCATTAGTTCTTTAATTGTGTAATTCGGCCTTATGGGCCTTTATTCTATCTTAGTTTAGTTAATTATTTAGTTTGGACCTTGATTAGGGTTGGGCCTTGTTTAATTAAAGTCCAATCCTCATCTATTTTCCTATTGGTTGTATTTTAGGATAGTTTCTAGAATAAACTATGTGTGCCGCCCTTATAGGATTAGGAGTTGGTATGTTATGCGCCAACCCTTCCCCTATATAATGGCTCTTTTATCTCTTGAAAACATAAGGTGAGTTGATTAATAAAGTTGAGGTTTTTACACCCAAATTGATTATCTTAGTTTCATTGTTCTAGTTTGAGAAGACTTAGGGTTCTTCAATCTTGTAGAGTCCTAGCAAACAATTAGGTTGTGATTGCTTAATTTTTGTGAATCTTGTGATCTTAGGTGTTCAATTACAGGTCGAATTGAGGGTCTAAGGCCGACGAACGAAGGAGGATTTATCTAGTGAAGATTGTCCACATACAAGTCTAGAAGTTTGGTGATTCAAGTTGATCTTTGGCGGGTCTCAAAGGTGGATTTGAACCTATTGCAACTAGATTTGTATCAGGTGAGCTATAGCCGGGCAGGCTGGCTGATGCGGCACGGGCTTGGCCGGGTTGTGGCCAGTCATACTTGCTTGGTTTGCTCGATCATATCCTTTAGCAGCTTCCCTTGATGCTTTGGCTTCCATCTTCTTCTCCTGTCTCCTTAGTATAGTTTGATGCTTTGCTTTCTTCACTTGGTGACTTGATTCGCCAATCTCCTTTGTAAGTGGAACACTAGGAATCAAGGAACTCAGCTTATTAGCAAAAGTCTCCAACACAAAATATACATCACTAATGGCATTGTCGAACAATGGGATTGAAGTAAGAGTCTCAGCAATCATTCAATCAGAGTCTCTTAATCCCCAATAAAAACCTTGAACCAGGCGTCTCTTGCTAAAGCCATGTTGAGGAAATTCGATCCACATTTTCTTGAATCGTTTCCAGTATTGAGGAAAACTTTCCTCCTTGCATTGTCGAATGCTTCCAACTTTAGTTCTATGTATAAGAACAATATCTCGCTTGTTAGAAGAGTGGCTTGGCTGGTCAATCTTCATGGATGGTGAAACTCCTTGATTGTTGTTGACTTCTAGCTCTTCCTTGGCTTCTTCCTCTTGATCTTTCTTCTTTCTAAAGCTAGGGGGTTCAATAGCTTTAGACAAAGCTTCCAGTGCTTCATATGCAGCTTCAGGAGTTCTATCAAACAAGGGAATATTGTCGATGCTGTCAACAAGAATTTGATCATCTACTCCTAATCCTTGATAGAAGTAAGTAATCAGAATTTGTTGTGATATGCCATGGTGTAGACAATCGACACAAAGCATCTTGAGTCTATCCGAAGCTTGGTAAAAATTTTCATCTTTTTGTTGTTGAAAGGTGGCAATCCTTTGTCTTCCTTTGGAAATTTGAGCAGGCGATGTTGATGAAGATTCTTCAACGGCTCCTTTCTTAACCCACTTAGAGTTTACAAAACAAACAAAATTGTTAGGTTTCAAAGGCAATTGAGATGAAATTCTAGGGTGGATGACTTCACCATCGAATTCCATGGTCAATGAACCATTGAATACATCAATCTTGGTATGAGAAGTTCTAAGTAAAGGTCTTCCTAATAAAAGAGGGCATTGATCTTTCGAATATTCCATATCCATAACGAATATGTCAATAGGAAAAATCAAATGCTCAACTTTAATTAAGATATTTTCTAAAACACCTTTGGGATGAACCAAAGATCTGTCAGCTAATTGCAGAATAACATCAGTATTTTTCAAAGGACCAAGATTCAAAGATTTGTAAAAAGAATATGGCATAACACTTAAATAAGCACCTAGATCAAGCATAGCATTCTCTATAATACTTCTTCCAATGGAACAAGTAATAGAAAACATACCTGGATCTTTGTACTTAGGAGGTAAACTCTTTTGAAGCACAGCTGAGACATTAGCTCCAGCACTTACCTTACCTTGTAACCTTTTCTTGTTAGTACAAAGTTGGAATTTGTTGAATGGCATCAAGAAGTGGGATGTTAACCTCAACTTTTCGAAGTATCTCCAAAATATCTTGATCATCATCTTCTTTCTTTGACTTCTTCAATCTTGATGGAAAAGGAATTTTTGCTTCTTTGGGGTTGGCAGGGACGGTCTCCTTGTCTTGTACTCCATTCTTAATAGTTTCAGTAAGAATGGGTTCATCTTCAATCTTGATTTCTTTGGCGGGCACTTGCGATTCTTCTTTCGTGTAGCTTGATTCTCCTTCATCTTGTGCGGCAATGGCTGGATAGGGTTCTTCCAACTCTTTTCCACTCCTTAAAGTAATTGCACTGACATTCTCAGTAGGAGGTACCTTTGGTTGCGATGGGATCCTTTGTTGACCTTGTGTTTTGAGATCACTCATATCACTAGCCAACTGACTAATTTGTTTCCTCATCATCTCCATAGCTTCTTTGATTTGTTGCATCTCGATGAAAACAGCTTGTGAAGATTGAAAATTAGACCTTTGAAAATTCATTGGCCTTCCTTGAAAATTACATTGGTTCCCATATTGTTGACTTGGTTGCTCAGGTCTCCAATAAGGTTTAGGCTTCCTTTGATAAGCTCCTTGCATTCCCACAGCATTGACTCCTTTTTTATTGTCTTCCAAAGAAGGACACTTATCAGTGTAGTGTCCTTGAGAACAAATACCACAAACCTTAGGCACACTTGAAAAATTCGCATGGAACAAATCAGTGAGCATAGTGATTTGCTGATTCGTTTCTTGAAGTTGTTGCTCCAATGAGGTGGAATAAGTAGAAACTTCATTGATTCTTCTTGTATTGCCTTCTCTTGAGTAGTCTTCTCGAGATCCAAATAGTTGAGTCTTTGCAGCCATGTTTTCCACTAAAGTCCAAGCTTCGGTGGGAGTTTTGTCTATGAAAGCTCCTCCACTTGCAGAATCTATGGAAGATCTGTCAAACGGTATTAATCCTTCGTAGAAGTACTGGATCAACAGCTGTTCATTGATTTGATGATTGGGGCAGCTCGCACAAAGTGTCTTGAAACGTTCCCAATATTCATTCATTGTTTCTCCATGGCGTTGCTTAATTCAGCAAATCTCCTTCCTTATACTTGATAATTTGTGAGCAGGAAAGTACTTTTCCAAGAACAATTTCTTAAGGCTCGTCCAGGATGTGATTGAACCAGTGGGTAATAGATACAACCAATCTTTTGCACGATCCACAAGAGTGAACGGAAAAGTTCTTAACATGAATTGATCTTCAGGAATACCTTGAATACTTGTTGATGCACAGGCAATCTGGAAATCAGTAAGATGACGGTGAGGATCTTCTCCAGGCAAACCATGAAATTTGGGTAAAATCTGAATTAATCCAGATTTTATTTCAAAGTTTCTAGTTGTATTTGGGTATCGAATTGCTAGGCGTTGCGCAGTGACATTTGGTGCAGCTAACTCTCACAGAGTCTTGGGTTCAGCCATGTCATCTGAAGATGATGTTGAAGCAGCAAATCTAGGAGAACTGGGTTGAGAACTTGAATTGGATGACTCCTCTTCTTTTTGTCGGCTTTGTCTCTCCTTCCTTAATTGAAATAGTGTTCTTTCTGGCTCAGGATTGAATTCTAAATCTTCTGTACCACTACTTCTTGTCTTTGGCATGCAACTTCCTAGAAAAATCAAAAACAAAACTAAAAATAAAAATTAGCAGTAACAGTTCTTAAACAAAATTAAAAAGCAGAAACGGAAAATAATTTTTTTTTAAAATAACACAAACCCTATTTTTTTTATAACGCAATTTATTTTTTTTTAGAAAAGACGCAAAAAGAAAACTTTTAGAGTAGATTAATTCTTGGACCTATTTTACTTCCCTTCCGCGGAAACGGCGCCAAAATTTATGATCGGTCGTCAACAATCATAAAAATAATCCCCACAAAACCTAACTGAGTAGATAGGGCAAGTAGGGGTCGAATCCCACGGAGAAGGGTAATAATCTTATCCCAAGAATAAATCTTTTCCAAAAATTAATTTTAAAAAGAGAACAAGGGATTACAATTATCAATTAAAAAGAAAACAATTAAACTAAAAACAGAGCAAAGTGAATTAAATCTAAATCTATGACAATTTATAAAGAAAACAATAATTAAAAGTCATACTTCTTCTCCAATGGTAGAAATCAATCAAATTAACTATGGATCCTTGATTTAAAAGATGAATTCAATACTTTGTCCTTGATGACACTGATGTGGAAAATCCTAATATGTCTATTAGATAAAGTGCCGACTAAAACTAAGTTATCCCTTTTATTCCTTTAGCAATCAATTACCGTTCTAGGGCTTAAAGACCACTTAAGAATAAAGCATTAAGAATAATTAATTTCTCACACATGCTTACAAAGTAAAACCAGACACCAAGCAAATTACTTCACCCAGTGGTAAGTTTGTCCCATTAGGCTGCGACTAAGCATACCCAATTTGTTACCAAACAGTCAAACTCAAGACCTAACCGTATTATTTGACTTAACTATAGATCTATCAAATTATATCAATAGCCGCGGCTCGATATCCACAATCATTAAGATCATAAAATAAAACAGAGACTTGCCTACTATCTATCAAGAACTAATATCAAATTATAAGCACAAAAATCTCACCATAATCAATTGATTGAATTCACCAAAGGATAAGAAGTATTAAGAATTTAGCTACTCATGGATTTAGGAAAATCCATGAGAGGCATAAGAAAACTTACAAGAGTAGAAGGTGAAATCCCCCCCCCCCTCTTGAAAACCCTAGGGATGCCGCACCTCTTTATGAAAAGAGAGGGTGTCGACGCACCTAGCCAGGACTCTAGAAAATTCTGGATTCGTGCAGGAAATTCAACAGCAATTTCGGGCTTGAAGGTGGCAGAACTAGGCTTTGGACTTCAAAGCAAAGTTGTAGATCTCGGAATTAGCTTTCCAAAGGCTACTCACAGGCCTAAAACGGACATCTGAGCAGAAAGTTATGGCATTTTTACTGAGACTGCGCTGAATCCTAATCCAACTAGGACTAGTTGTGGGAAATTACGGGATTTGGATATTTTAGAGGGTTTATGTGGCACCAATTGCAATTTTAACTCCAATTGTGGGCTTATATGGGTTGAGTTTTATCCCATATAAAATATCCAAAATTCCATAGCTTCCGGACTTGTTCAGGGCTTGTCTTCAATTAAAGCTCCAAATCTTCAATTCTTGCTTCTTGAAATAATTGTTCATTGGTCTTCAAATCTTCAATTTATCTTCAAGAAATCTTCAAACACGAACTTCGAATCTACAAATCTTCACTCCAAATGGCTAAGTCCATAATTGAGTAAAAAGTCATCAAAATAGCTCCAAAAATAGTGAAAAACAATAAGTTTCCACTTTTCTTGTCTTCAAGACCTAAAAACACAAATACTTATAAAATAGGGTAAAAATACTCATAAAAATAGCAAAATGCATAGGAAATTAGCTATAAAAATAGGGTTGTTTTTAGCTCGATCAGATTCTTTAAAGATATTCATCTCAAAGGCCTTACTAGAAGCTTCTGGATTTTTAGCAACTTCTTGTCCTCACTCTCCTTCGGATTTTGATTTGGTGGAAGCTCTAAAAGGCCTTAGGGAATTTCTTGTGAAGGTTACTAGAGTTACTGATGTTGTGTCCTTGGATGTCTTTTATGATTATGCTCTTATCTTGGCTACTACACCTGAACTTGACGAGAGAGAAGCTCAATTTCGGCGCAACTTCCGTAGGCATCTTGAGTTGTTTCTCGCCAAATGGCAACTTGCGTTTGCTCAATATAATGAGTGTTTTTCCAAAGAAAGGCGAATTGAGGGTCAACAAGCCAAGCTTAAATCCGATGTTTCTATGGCTTGTAACTCGATCTCCCTAAGCAATGACAAAAGGGTTTCACTTCAAGATGAACTTGATACTATCATGGCTAGGGTGTCTGCCATCAAGAAAAGACTTGCTGAATTGTCTTAAGAGAGAGAAAAGTCGGCTTTTCTGGATTGTGATCATATCATGAAGGAAGTTGAGGATCTTTCTAAATCCAGAGCCGATTATGAGAAAGTGATCAAGGAGAAAAACTTCCTTGAGAGTCTTCTTACTTCTTATGAGGATGAGTTCTTCTCTTGGAGAAAATATCTTCCTAAATCCCTTGGTAAGAACGAAAAATAGGATAGGAAATTTGATGGTTGCACCACTTTGTGATTTTGGTGCTTATGGATAATTAAATTTTGGTTTATGCACTTTTATTTTGAACAATTGCAATGTGGATTGGTGGCACATGTTTTTGCCAACTATGAATTTTATGCATAAGTGGTTAAGTTTGTTTAGCCAACTAGAAATTTAATTTTGAAATATTTCCTATCTCATGGCTCTTATAAATTTATTTTAGCCATATAGATTTTGTTCATGTTTGATTATGACATAAATTTGATTACACTAAATAATCAAAGATTGATGAATTTAGAGTATGGCCTTATTTGCAATCGGTACAAAGCCATAAAACCCTTAAACATTTCGGCCTTGCACTTCAATTTAGGCCAAAATATCAAAGCTAAAAATTAAAGCTTGGCATAAAGTGCTTTTGTCACTAAAGATGGCTTTAAGCCACACTTTCTTCCCAATTCGTCACCAATTGTTACTTTTAGTAACAAAGATAATATTTTCCATCAAATAGTAAGGAAAAATATTTTTGTTTTATTTAAAAGCCGCAAGTACGCACTAGGGGCGACTATGTCCACTAAGCGTTTACATGTGTTCAACTATACGTTGGTGAATAAAATGGCTGAACATTGATTCACTGCCATAATTTTCCACACCATCCTCTTCAGGAATTGGTTCAAACTCTGGTTCTGGCACTGATTTCGCTTCCCATGCACTTGGATATACCTTTTCAAGTATCGACCATTGATAAATTTAGGGTGCCATTTCCTATCTCGAGTTTCAAGCCAATAAGCACCATTTTTAGCACTTTCCTTATACGGAATGGACCTTCCCATTTAGGTGTCCATTTTCCCATGACTCTATCTCTTTTACCAATGGGCAAAGTAGCTTTCCATACTAACTCTCATTCAATGAAAGTCTTGTGGTGCACCTTCTTGTTGTAGCTTCTTTCGGCTTTTCTCTTTTGAGCTTGTAAGTGATCTAAAGCCGATAATCTTTCTGAACTCCGCATCTTCAAGATCAATCATCATGGATTCATTGTATTCTTCCCATGTCAAATTATTTTGGAATGCTACCCTGGCCAATTTGGCCAAGATCTCTGTTGGCACTATGGCATCGTGACCATATGTGAGACTATAGGGGCTTACACCAGTGCTGGATCGCTGAGACATACGATATGCTCATAATGCCTTTGGTCAATGCTCATCCTATTTGCCTGGTGCATTCTTGATCATTTTCTCAATGATAGACAAGATTACTTTGTTGGAGGCCTCGGCTTGCCCATTTGCTTGCGCATAGTATGGTGTAGACCTTGTAAATTTGAGTCCATACTCTTTTTCAATCTCCACAGCTAACTTGCCATCAAAGTTGGTCCCTTGATCAGTTGTGAGTGTTTCTAGAATTTCAAAGCGGTGAATGATGTTCTCCACTATGAATTTCTTAACTTCCACATGGGTGGTGTTATTCATTGCCTTAGCTTCCACCCATTTGGTGAAATAGTCCGTAGCAACAATGATGAAGCACACTCCTCCTTTGGCCAGTGGGAAATATTTTCCAATTAGGTCAATTGCCCAACCTCTAAACGGCCATGGTTTTATGATGGAGTGTAGCTCTTCGGATGGAAGCCTAAAAACAAGTCCATATCTATGACATTCTTCGCATCCTTTAGCAAATTCGATGCAATCTTTCAGCACCTATGACCAATACAAGCCATGACGGCGTATAAGCCATCTCATTTTTCTTCCAGCTTGGTGCGCTCTACACAAGCCCTGATGTACATCTTTCATCACTTTTTTGACTTCTTCTTCATCCAAGCATCTTAGATAAACACCATCTTCACCTTTTCTATATAGCTCATCGGCCAACAGAGTATAGTGCACGACCAAGGTCCTTATCCTTCGATCAACCCTTATAGATGGATTATTGAGGTATTGAATAAACGGTTCTCGCCAATCGGTGTGGTGATGATCTATGTTGCAAACTTTGAACACATTCTCTCTATTAAGTGCCGATGGCATGCTTCTACTCTCGACATGCACCACTTTCTTCCATATGTCATCTTAGAAGGTGATACCATATGCCAATTGTGTTGCAAGATTTTCTCCTTCATTTTGGTGCCGAGGAACATGTTCAATGCTCACATCATCAAATTCATCCATCAATTGAATAGCCATGGCATAATATGGCAACAAAGATGGGCTTGTACATTTGTATTCTCTAGTGAGTTGGTTAATAACCAATAGTGAATAATCCTTTATATGTATGAATAAGGCTTTCATTTTTCTAAGCATCTCTAATCCGATGATGAGTGCTTCATACTCTGCTTGATTGTTGGTGCAATCGAAATCTAGGTGAAAAGCCATCAAGGTACATGTGTTTTGAGGTGATGAAATGATAATCCCCGCACCTGTCGAATCTCTAGTGCTGGAACCATCAAACTCTAATATCCAAGGCGTCAATGCTATCTCCATAACTTCGGCTGAATCTTCAAATTCCTCACCAAGATCAATGCAAGGATGGTCAGCCAAGAAATCTGCAATAGCTTGGCCTTTAACAGCCTTTTGTGGGATCTATTTGAAACTAAACTCGGAAAGTGCTAAGCACCATTTTCCGAGTCGGCCTTTAAGCATGGGCCGAGTTAGCATGTACTTCACTATATCAGTTTTGGCAATAATACACACATTAAAGTAGAGAGTTCTCAACGAATGATATTGAAAGCACTGGGCATGAGAGTTGAAAGTTTGATAGTTGAAAGCACGGAGCTTGATTTGATTTGCGCTAGGCAGGTTGTTGTTGTTGGAGGAGCTGCTGGAGAGTTCTCAATGTTCCAGCTGCTGGTCTTTAAATAGGGGCGGCTTGGCTAGGCCAAAGGCAATCCAACGGTCCAAAATGACTCCCTCTTGATTCATCTTGATCCACTGCATTTAAGTCTTGATTTTGAATCCCTTTAAATAAGGAAACTTCATCCAATTCAGCCAAGGAAGTCTCCATCATGTTCTGGACTTTGAAATGTGATGATTAACACATTTAACTGCCGAATTTCGAAATTAATTGCATCCCAATGTCTCGGTGCAGCAAGCAGGGGTGGAAAAGCAAGTGCGGAGTGCCCAAATGGTGTTGAAACTACTTCCAAATGCTATGAAACTTGAACCTTATCAATTGAAGATTGAATTATGCTCAAAACCATGACACTAAGATCATATATCAATATCATGAAAAATCGATTAAGGCAATGGCTTAAACTGGGGTCAAATAGCCATACTATCCTTAATTGAAAACTTATGAAAAGTTACGAAAGGTGTCAAACATGGCTGGATTTCTCCATATAGCCTTTATATTCCATGTAGATTATGGTTTTAGGCTAATGGTGAAATCGCCATGCAAAAATCATCTCGGGATTTAATTTTGTCCTTAATTGCACAAAATGCAAAAGTTACTTCCGAGCTCGGAATAAGCTGAAATACGGACAGTGTGTTCATTATGATTTTCTGAACAACTTTAATAAATGATGAAACCCCAAATTCGTTCATCTTCAATCTCGAATTCCAAATCCTAATTCCCTTATCCTTAATTGAAAACTTGTGAAGAGTTTAACCCGGGAAGGTCTGAATCCGAATTCAAGGACATGGCCTGGCCTCACCCAATTTACATAGTAAATGAGGTGGCCCAAATATATCTTAAAGTGAACATTACATAATTTACTTAACTTCCATAATTTAATTAATCAAATTATGAGAAATGAAGGTTTTAATGTCAAAAGTCAATCCTTTTCCTAGTTGACTTTGCCCTAGGGTGGATTAAATCCAAGCATCCATAGGACTTAGGAGATTAAATCTTGGCCCTTCATTGGGTGTAAATCATGGTATATACAATTCGAAAAAGGAAATAGAGTTTTACTTAATTTGATTACAATTCAATGTTCTCAATATTATTTATAAATATTATTTGAAATTCCAAATGCATAATAATATACATTGGTTTTCTCCCAACTAATCAAGTTTGAACAAATGTAAAAAGCAGAAAAGACAAATACTTAGCATACAGCAGTTTGGGTATAACTTTAATATAGTAAGGTATATATTTTATTCTTGTTATAGTCTTATATACTCATGAATTTATTTCACCACAGTTCACTAGCCATTGGATATTAATCTATGCAGAAACTATCCTACTATTGATTAAGATATATTATCAAAATTATAAACGGGAAAATTGACAAAATTGTCCACTCCTCTCCATTATAATCTTTTTAATAATTGATTTTTTTAGTAAGTTCCTAATGGACTTTTTGGTAGTTTTGTAAAATTGTCTAGGCATACAAGTCATTTGCATATTTTCAAATATTAAAAAGGATAAATTACATAAATTTATGATTTGATGATTGGTCGCCTAATTAAAAAAAAAATTTGGTCACTTAAATTTAAGGAAGTGATTATTTTAATCACTCGACTTTTAATCTGCTTATGTCGCACTAGAAATGCTCATGGGTCAAGCCCAATTTAGGCGATTTGCTTACTTAAATTTGTAAGGTGGGTTTAGGGATGGGAGAAGCCTACCTCTCTTTAATTTGTGTAGCCCCTATCATTTAAGTTCATATTCACGTGTAGAAAAAGAATACTTTAATATCTCAACCATTAATTGGGTTAAGTGGTACACCCACACCATCCATCATGAAATTATAAAAATCATAGTTTTCTTTCAATTTTCAACTTTTATATTTTATCACATGGTTAAATGTGTTTAGGATATTTGGCACTCATTATTTTGTTCAATTGTTATAATAATGATCATTGATGTATTTAATTTTTATCCAAGTTTTCCTTTTCAAACACATCCATTATTTAAATAGGTATTGATTTTTTTAATTGATCATTTGGACTGATTTTTTTCATTACTTGAATTTAATATTTTTTATAATTTTTTTAATTCAACACATCAATGATCATTACTTGGACTTATTGAACATATTTACAAACACTAATTGAATCTATTAACCAATAAACCCTAATTATTTTAACTTTATTAATTTATTATACATATATAAATAAAAATTGAAAAAAAATAAAAGAAAAATGAAATTCTTAAAAATAAAAAATATAATTATATATTATTTTAATCTTAACGAATATAAACGAATTGTGTATGAGTTATTGAATGGACAATAAACTGTTCATAAACAAAAATTAACCGAGTATATTTGCGAACATAAACAAATCGAACACCTCTTGTTTGTGCTTAGTTTGTTTATCAAACGAATACTAAAATTTATTTGAATTTGTTCATTTATCTTATCAAACGAACATAAAAAAGCCATAAACGACACAAACACGAGCTATTCCTCGAATGTATTTTTCATTTACACCCTTATAGGGACAATGTCACCCAATTTGGATGGAAGTTAATCACTTGACTAACAACTCCATTTTCAATCCTATGTGGAATATTTTCCATGTCATCATTTACAAAATGGGCCCCACACAAAAAATTAGAATAAGAAAACATGTTTCTTCCCTTTGTTTTTTTCTTTCTTTTCCTTTTTACCTTTTTTTTGGTACTTGAGCCTATTATGTATCGAAGTCTAATCACTGAAACTAAGAGTCCAGCACTCTACCATCAGGTCAAATGACCAATGGCTTCTCTCTTTTTCCCCTTTATCCTTATGCTATTTCACCCCTTTCTCCTTATGTCCCTTACTCTTCGTCCTCTTCGACAGCTGCGTTGGCCGAACCCTCCAAACCTATATCTAATGAAGTTTGTCGTTCAATCGCCTCCAAGATCGACTGTATCATTATACTCAAGCCCAAGAAAGAGTACGGGCTTAGTCAGTTAGTCCTCGTACTCGACTACTTTCTTCATTCTCATTCCTCTACTGTATCATTTTAGTCTATGGACTTTTGAAAATAGTTATTAATATTCCAATCTGTTACAACCCGTCAACAGACAATTTATTTTAATTACGTGACATCAATGCTGTTAGAATTATTAAACAAAAGTAAGGTATGAGAAAACGTCAAAATGATGTATTAGCAGGATTGCATTGTGGTTGTAACTGCAGTCACTTCTGGTTCCTTGACTAACCTTTAATATGCCCCTTTAATTAATGAATGCAAGTTATTGCTCAGCCAATTTGAAGAAACTAAAGTGCAGCATGTGTTTTGAGAGGGCAATTGTAGTGCTGATGCTTTAGCGAAATTTGTTACTCCGTCTGTTCCTTATTATAGTCATAGATAACCGAAATCTTCAACGAAGAAAAGTAGTTAAAAATTAGTTAGTTTGTAAATTTTATGTATATTTTAATCTACTTTCCCATAACATCCTTAATTAATATATTTGTTGGAATGAGTCATAGAATTCCCTTAATTATAGGGATATATTTACATTAATTGTAGAGATATTTTTTCCTTTCTTGGTTCTTAGAAACTCTCTGTATCGTGTATATGATATACCAGAAAATCAATAGAAAGATCAACCAAGTTTGACATGGTACTAGAGCTAGGGTTTGGGTTTCCTATGTTTTCTTGAACCTAGGAAGAGAACTCATAACCCTATCAATGGCAGAAACACCAAAACTACAACCACCACCAGAAACCTCAACCGAATCCATACTAAACAACCTCATGACAAAGATAACGGAAGTCATGACGAGAGCTCAGACCCTATTACCAATTACTGACTCCCCGACTGTGCCAATAAGCATAAGATTAAATGGTTCTAACTATGCCTTATGGTCCCAAGTTGTTGAGATGTACATCTCAGGCAAAGACAAGTTGGGATATATTAATGGAGATTCCCCACCACCACCAGAAGCAGATCTATCCTTTAGCAAATGGCAAACGGAGAATGCCATTGTCAAGGGATGGTTGATCAACTCAACGGAAGCTTCTTTAGTTGGAAACTTCATCCGATTTCCCACAGCCAAAAAGGTCTAGGATTCCATTGCGACAACATACTTTGATGGATCTAATTCATCACAAGTATATGACCTTTGACATCGTGTAACCAGATTGCGGCAAGGAGGTGGATCTATTAAGAAATACTACAACGACCTACAGGGGCTATGGCGTGAGATTGACTTTCGACGCCCTAATCCAATGATATGTGAGGAAGATATTAGGAAATATAACTCTATTTTGCAGGAAGACAGGGTATATATTTTCTTGGATGGCTTGGATGACAGGCTTGATAATATCAGAAGTGATGTTCTTCAAATGAAGCCTTTTCCTACCATTGAGCAGGCCTATGCCTATGTACAAAGAGAGGATTCTCGTCAATCCGTGATGTCTTCTAGACCAGAAACTACGAATGTCGGAGCTGTCATGGCCACTAAGGGAGTAAAAGGTGGCCACCTACATATGGTGAAGGCAGTAGCATCAAGAAAGCCACAGAATCAGTCTGATGGAGGAAAATGCAGCCACTATGGGAAAACAAAGCATACCCGTGACACATGCTTTAAACTATACGAGTATCCAGATTGGTGGCATGAACTACAAGTCAAGAAGAAGCGAGATACCACAGCCACTAAAAAGAGTGTTGGCTGAGCTGCCGTGGTCACTATAGAGCCTCAGTTGTCTCTTATTCCCTTGACAGAGTCTCCTTCTCCTTCTCCTTCTCCCATTGATAGAGGTAACTATGGAAATGCTCTTCACACATCTGCTGCTCTAATAATGATGATGACTAGATTATTGATTATGGGTCTTCGGACAACATAATTAATGACCTCAATGACTTCTCTAACATGGAACCCCCTCAACGGACTTGTATCAAGAATGCCAATGGAGATGCATATCCAGCCATTGGGGCTGGAACAGTACCCATATCACCATCTTTATCTTTATCTTTATCACATACTCTTTTGGTTCCCTCTTTATCTAACAAATTGATGTCAGTTGGTCAAGTTACTGAGGAACTTAATTGTGCTAATGTATCCTAAATTTTGTCTTATTCAGGACATTCTCAGCAAGGAGATTACTGGGTGTGGTACTAAGAGAGGGGGGCTATACTATTAGGACAATATCAACCTAGAGAGAGCAAATCATGTGCAACTTCAGA
Source organism: Corchorus capsularis (assembly GCA_001974805.1). NCBI lineage: Eukaryota > Viridiplantae > Streptophyta > Magnoliopsida > Malvales > Malvaceae > Corchorus > Corchorus capsularis. The sequence continues at coordinate 26,117 of AWWV01007571.1, forward strand.
GTTATAGTAAGGAAAGGCATATATGGCTTTGGCATCGTCGATTGGGGCACCCTTCATTTGGCTACATAAAACATTTAATTCCTGAACAATTTTCTAATTCTCAAAATGTAGACTTTAAATGTGAGACATGTATTATGGCCAAAAGTCATAGAGTTCCATATCCACCTAGCTTGAGTAAAAGTTCTGTTCCTTTTTCCTTAATACATTGTGATGTTTGGGGGCCTTCCCCAGTTACTACTTCCTCTGGGTATCGTTGGTTTGTAATTTTTATAGATGATTGCACCCGTATGGCTTGGCTCTATAAGATGAAGATTAAAGATGAAGTGTTTTCTATCTTTCAAGTATTTCATACCATGATTCAGACTCAATACTCTGCTAAAATGTGAATCCTTCATTCAGACAATGCTGGGGAATTCTTTGATCACGATTTTAATGCATATTTCCAACAACATGGCCTTCTACATGAATCATCTTGTGTTAGAACTCCGCAACAGAACGATGTGGCGGAAAGAAAAAATTAGCACATACTGGAGACGGCAAGAGCCTTGTTACTTGGAGCAAATGTACCAAGCCATCATTGGGATGATGGTGTTGCCACAATAGTCTACTTAATCAATTGGATGCCTTCCAAAGTCTTGAATTTCAAGACTACTTTGCAAGTCCTATCAACTTATGTTTCTTTACCAAGTGTACTCATGCTTCCACCTAAAGTTTATGGATGTGCAGCCTTTGTTCATGTTCATAAAACTCAGTGCTCAAAACTGGATCCGTGTGCTATTCGATGTTTGTTTTTGAGGTATGGCCTGGACCAAAAGGGGTACAATCGTTTTGACCCCATGACCTTGAAGACTAATGTTACTATGGATGTCACTTTTCTTGAATCTCAATCATTTTATCCAGCAACGACATCAAATTCAGTTCTTCAGGGGGAGAGTGAAAGTGAAGAACCAAATTGGTTACTCATAGCAGAGAGTCAAGCGAGTAACTTGTGAACTTCAAGACAAAAGGCATGGGGGGAAGGTCTGCAACTAGATTTGAATGTAGACAGTACAGACCATATGTCTGACAGTGAACAGCCTACTACATCCCATTTCCCTTCAGTTCACGAACGATCATCTTCAGCTGTAGAAACTCTTGAGGTTAGCTCCTCTATCACTAGTTTATATACAGAGAATCCACTCACTCCTGCTAAATATGTTGTACCTTTCAGATATAACCGAGGGAAGCCACCAAATCGATATTCTTCAGATGAGGAAGATAGCAAAACAAAATACCCTATTGCAAACTACATGTCTACTCATGGACTATCAAAGCCTATCAAGACTTTTTCACAGGCTTTGTCGTCCTCTCACACTCCAAATAACATTGAAGAAGCTTTAGGTGACTCAAGGTGGACACAGGCGATACAAGAAGAACTGAAAGCTTTACAGAAAAATCAAACTTGGAAGCTTGTCCCTCTGCCTGACGGGAAGAAGCCGATGGGATGCAAGTGGATATTTTCCATAAAATTCAAGGCCGACGGCTCAATTGACAGGTACAAGGCAAGGTTAGTTGCAAGGGGATTTACACAGACATGTGGTGTGGATTATCTGGAAACATTCTTACCTGTAGCAAAGCTGAATACTATTAGAGTGTTGTTATCTATTGCAGCTAACTTGGATTGGCCATTACACTAGCTTGATGTGAAGAACGCTTTTCTTCATGGAGATCTTGAAGAAGAGGTTTACATGGACTTTTCACCAGGGTATACAGTTTCCTCCAAGGATAGGTATGGGCGTTGTATGGGCTGAAACAGTCACCACGAGCATGGTTTGGTCGATTTAGTATGGCTATGAAGAAGTATGGTTATCAACAAAGCAATTTAGACCATACATTGTTCCTGATGTATAGACATGAAAAGGTAACAGCTCTGCTTATTTACATTGATGACATGATTATTACAGGAAATGATACAGAGGAAATCACATGGTTGCAGAAGCAACTTTCAGGTGAATTTGAAATGAAGAACTTGGGCAGACTCAAGTACTTCTTGGGAATAGAAGTATCACGATCTCATAAGGGTATATTGCTTTCCCAAAGAAAGTATGTCTTGGACCTACTAGCTGAGGTTGGATTACTGGATTAAAAGCCTATAAATACTCCTATGGTTCATAATCATGGACTCAGGGTGTGCCCGGATCAAGTGCCAGCTAACAAAGGAAGGTATCAAAGACTAGTAGGTAAACTAATCTACTTGTCTCATACACGTCCGGATATTGCTTATGTTGTGAGTGTAGTGAGTCAATTCATGCATCATCCTAGTGAAGATCACATGGCTGCAGTCACCAGAATTCTTAGATATTTAAAGGGATCACTAGGAAGGGGGTTGATGTTTGAGAAGAATGGCTGATCGAGCTCAAATTATGCATATTTTTATAGCTATTTTTATATACTTTTTGCCTCTTTTATGTGCATTTTACCCCTATTTTGTAAGTATTTGTGTTTTTAGGTCTTGAAGACAAGAAAAGTGAAAACTTATTGTTTTTCACTCTTTTTGGAGCTATTTTAGTGACTTTTTACTCAACTATGGATTTAGTCATTTGGAATGAAGATTTGAAGATGCGAAGTTCGTGATTGAAGATATTTTGAAGATTTGAAGCCAATTGAAGAATTAATTTAAGAAGTAAAAATTGAAGATTTGGAGTTTATTTGCAAAGGATTGAAGCCATGTCCAGAAGAAGCCCTGAAGTTGAGGATTTTTGGATTATTTATATGGGAATATACTCAGCCCATATAAACCTATAATTGGTGTTAAAATCCCAATTTATAGGCCTAATATCCAAAAGAATATTCAAATCCCGCAATAATCCCGCAGATTTGCGATATAAGCCCAGTTTCAGCGCAGTCTTCGTGAAAAGGCCATAACTTTCTGCTCAGATGTCTGTTTTAAGCCCATGAGTAGCCGTTGTAAAGCTAACTCCGAGCTCTACAACTTTATTTTGAAGTACAAAGCCCAGATCTGCCATCTTCAAGCCCGAAATCGACGTCGAAGTTACTGCCAGTTTCCAGAAAATTCCAGAAAATTCTAGAATCCGCATCTAACTTGGATTCTACTCTAGGATGACACCTAATCCAACTTGGAGACCAAGTCAAGCCTAAACCGTCCTACCCTATTCCTCCCCTATAAATAGCCACCTCCTGTATCACAAATCACATGCTACACAATTAATCTCTCATATAGTTTTATTCTTTTTCTACCTTTCTTTAGTTTTTAGGTTTTTCTCTAGTTTTAGAAGAGGGAGAAGTCGACACCCTCTCTAGCCATAGAGGGGTGCGATGTCCCTAGGGTTTCAAGGGGGAGAAATCTTTCCTCCCTATCTCTGTAAGTATTCTTATGCCTCTCATGGATTTTCCTAAGTCCATGAGTAGCTAAATCTTTAATACTTCTGATCCTTTGGTGAATTCAATCAATTGATTATGGTGAGATTTCTATACTTATAATTTTGTGTTAAGTTCTTGATGATAGTAGTCAAAACCCTAGAATAATTTTATGATTCTGAATCTTATCTGAATTATGTGGCCACTAACGATGTAAGAGGAAGATCTATGGCTAGATCAAGCTTAGAATTAATCACTCAAGTTTGATTGTATGTAGCAAATTAGGTTTGTTTAATCGCTGCTTAATGGGTATTTGTCTACAGGAGGGCGAGAAATTTCTCTTCGTATGGTTCTACTTTGTAGGCATGTGTGTAAAATTAATTAATCTTAATGCTTAGTTCTCAAGTGATCTTTAAGCCCTAAGAAAGTAATCGATTGCTGAAGGAATAAAAGGGATAATTGCAGCTTTAATCGGCCTCTTATTTAAAATACATGTTGGGAAACCTATATCAGTTGTCAGTCAAGAATAAGATGCGAAATTCACCTTTTAAATCGAGGATCCATAGTTAATCTGATTGAATCATACCACTGGAGAAGAAGTATGCTTTATAATTACTGTTTGCTTTATTAATCTGCTTTAGATTTAGATTTAGATTTAATTTTCTTTGCTTTATTTTTTAGTTTAATTGTTTTCTTTATTTGTTTTTATTTTTAGTTTAATTGTTTTCTTTATAAATTGATATTTACAATCCCCTGTTTTCTAATCGATTTCTTTGGAAAAGAATTTTCTTTATTCTCTATCGTTCATCACATAACCCTTCTCTGTGGGATACGACCCCTACTTGCCCTAGCTATTCTAGTTAGTTATTGTGGGGATTATTTTTATGGTCATAGACGACACGATCAATGGCCATCTAAGAGTTGAAGGCTATACGGATGCAGATTGGGCGGGAAACATTGATGATAGAAAATCAATCTCTGGCTACTTCACTTTCGTAGGAGGGAACTTAGTTACTTGGAGAAGTAAGAAGCAGAAAGTGGTAGCCTTGTCCAGTGCAGAAGCAGAATTTAAGGGTATGGCCAAGGGACTTTGTGAACTTCTTTGGCTTCGAAGACTACTAATGGAAATTGGGTTTGGTCGTAACACCGAAATGAACCTGTATTGCGATAACAAAGCAGCAACTGACATAGCTCATAACCCTGTTCAACATGATCGCACCAAGCATGTGGAACTAGATAGACATTTCATAAAACAAAACCTTGAGGAGAAGATCATCAAGTTCTCGTTTGTCAAGTCTGAAGATCAGTTAGCAGATGTGCTCACAAAGGCAGTCTCAAGTAAAGTATTCAATGACTCACTTAACAAGTTGGGTGTTAGAGATATCTACCTACCAACCTGAGTGGGAGTCTTGGATTGAGTCATAGAATTCCCTTAATTATAAGGATATATATTGATACGGGGTTGGCTCAATTATGCTCAAATGAGTTGCTTTCACCAAGTACCCGAACCTTATATGTGCTTAAAGTGCTTAAAGTTGCACTTTAATTCCTAAAGGGTAAGTGTTTGGGTAGTGTTTAGGCTAACTAAAGATCAATTCACAAAGGAATTGATGAAATTATAGGCACACGGATTCAATCACCCAAGGATACAGATTTCACCACCATGAGTTAGAATCGGTCGAAACTAACCCACAAATGAACTTAACTTGATACAGATACACCAAAGTGAAATTCAAAAGATGAACAAGCTTCTATTACTCCAAATCAATAAGAGATACAGAATTTCACCATTCAAATTGACAAGGAAAGTTTGCAAGAACCTAGACAAGGTTACAAAGCAAAACAAGTGTTCAAAGTTTACAAAATTCAAGTCTAATGAGAATAGTGCTCATCCATAGCATATATACTAGGATTAGCAATTTAAACACACTTAATTAAGCTAACTAAGCAAGCTTAACTTAAACAAAACATACACTTAGCATAAACTACCCGAATTAGCTAAAAACATAATCTAAACAAGTGTGAAACGGATTCGGATTGTAGGCAGCCGAATTCCTCCATTCCATGATCAAAATGATGATGTTTCCAACTTGCTACCAACTTGCATTTTCATCCAACAAAAGGAGAGTGCTTCATCCAAAGGTTTTCCTAGCCAAAAATGTTGACTTACATGTGTCGTGGCGTGAAAGGATGATAAAAACACATGTCAAGCCAAGAGATGTGCTTGCTTCCACTAGGCTCAATGTTGGAGAGGTGCTTGTTTGGCTCCAACGTGGCTCCCTTGGTCCCACCCGTGATGACATGTCCACAAAGCAAGCTGCTCACATGGCAAGGTGCTTGCTTCACTAATTGTAGCAACTTCACCCGAATCATCTTGTTGAAGAGAATGGGACACTCCCATGTCATATATTTACATAAATTGTAGAGATATTTTTTCCTTTCTTGGTTCCTAGCTAGAATCACTCTCTGTATCGTGTATATAATATACCAGAAAATCAATAGAAAGATCAATCAAGTTTGACAATATTCACCTATACCCACATACTCATTCTCTTTCTTTAATTAAAAAGGATAGATTTCGAAAATAGGTAATTGATGCTTTCTTGGTAGTGTAAGATGACAAATAAAAAGAAACAAAGGGTTGTGACTTATAAATAGAAACAGAAGGCGTAGCAATTTGATATGTAATAGTTTAGACGATGTTTTATAATGTTTGATGATCAACCTCCTTTTGTTGTTGATTAATTGCTGCTTGATGCAGCTGGACACATTATATTTAGAACCTTTAATTAATTTCGACAAGAAAAAAAAAGACTGCATTAATGCGGTGCCTGGCTGCAGCCGTAGACCTATTTAAGGGTCGGGTTACCCACCCAAACCCGTAAGCCCGTCCGATATTTGAGAGGGTTTGGACAAAAATTCGAAGCCCGTTGGACAGACTTGGACAAAATCTTAAGACCCGTTTACAAAATGGGTCGGGCTTGGTTTTAGCCATAAAAGCCCGGCTTGGCCCGTGTACTGAAATAATTAGATTATTTTATTTGTTTTTAATTAGATTGACTAGTTAAAATACTCATTAGATGTGTAAATTAATTATTTTGATAAAAATATATATTTTTTGTTAATTAATTTTTATTATTTTAGATATAATATATATTAATAAATAAATAATAAATATATTTTAAATAAGTAATAATGAGTTCAAAATAAATAAATAATATATATTTAATTACTAAACGGGTGGGCTTGAGCGGGTCTTGGACAAAGTTTTTTTTTTAATTGGACGGACTTGGTATAAGTAGTGGCCCATTTAGTCGGGCCGGACTAGGCTTGGACAAGCCATATAAATGTAAATCAAAGCTTGGACCCGGTCCGCCCCATGAACATCTCTAGTTGCTGATTCATCATCAATTATTTGTTTTCCTTGCTTGGATATTGAGTTTCTGGTTCTAAGTTTGATAAATCAAGTTTGGAATGCATTTCCTGCTGCAGATATACTAAATCTAAATGGTCTCACATTGTGTGCTTGATGCAGAACAACAATTGTCTTAGTGACTGGAATTTTAGGCTTTGATCACCTGCATCGAAATTAAAGAGGAAAAAGTATTGAATAATGAAAAGTATCAAACAACATAGCAAAGAAACTAGCTACCTTGTGAAATTCAAGTAATCCAATTCCGAATTTATAGCTTGTATAAGAGACATGGAAAAGAACCCCATATTCCTTCATTTTTTTTTGTACCGCCCATTTTCCTTCATTACCCACATATATATGACACAATAACAATATCTCTACATGTTACATCCATTAAGACACCAATTCCAGTGATTTTTTTTCAACTTTTTGTATAAAGAAAACTATATAGTCTAGATTTAATTAGGGCATTCGGGGAGTATATAATAGTTGTTGTACCAAAATCTCTTTCGGAGTATTCGTGTACGGGGTGTGCCAGTCAATTTACGCGAGGAAATTGACAAAGTATTGATTAAGCGTAAAAGCTTATGGAAAAAGGAAATCAAACGATAAATTTGTGAGAACTGGTTGTAAGTCACACTCAGGGTGTTTAAATCATACAACCCAGATTCAGATCAACTGAAACAAAAGGTTCTTAATAACTCGTAAAATAATAACAATGGAGTGTTATTAGAGAGACGAGAATTACAAGGATTGATCCAAGGGATCAAAGACACTGGACAAGTGAATAGACAAGAGTCTGACACGAGTGAAAAAGATAACAAGTGAACAAGTGTGTTGAGTACAAGCGCTGAGCTTGGTTGAGTTTTGCGCAGGGCAATCGGGTGTCCGGAGAGGGCTTCCACGTTGGTGAAGACTTCACTTATATAGCCATGGGGTCGTGGTTTACTCCATGATTTAAGGGATTTTGCCTTCATGACCCATCAACCGTAGCAATTAATTTGTCAACATGGTTGATTGATTCTTGTCCTAGGGTCAACCTATCAAGCATTTTAAGTCCT